>JAHZNC010005482.1:0-13962 GCA_027744095.1 Zhuqinia jingwanae | reverse complement strand
CTGGCGCCCAAATTCGCAAAAAGTGTGCAAAATTTTTTATTGCATAAATCGATGGAACTCAATGAGTTGATTACAAATATGATAATCATTTTTGCCAACTGGCGCCCGAATTCGCAAATTTGAAAAAAGTGCAATTTTTTTTATTGCATAAATCGAAGTAACTCGATGAGTTGATTACGAATATGATAATCATTTTTGCCAACTGGCGCCCAAATTCGCAAAAAGTGTGCAAATTGTTTTAATTGCATAAATCGATGTAACTCAATGAGTTGATTACAAACATGATAATCATTTTTGCCAACTGGCGCCCAAGTTCGCAAATTGGCAAAAAGTGTGCAAAAAATTATTTCATGAATCGATGTAACTTGATGAGTTGATTACAAAAAATTACGAATATGATAATTATTTTTTACAATATGTCGCCATCCCTATGCATATTGTCCCCTTTTTGTGTATTATCACCTTGTGCGCAATAAATAATTTATATTACGATTGCAAACCTATAGTTAGTAATATATACATACATGTAGTAATGGACACTTGGATTAAACTAATTAATTTACGGAAAACTCAAATAAAAGTAAAAAAGAAATCATTTATTTACACATCGGATCAAAAAAATTAAACAAAAATTATGATAAGATAACAGGTAAGTACCTAAAGTAATTATAAAAGTAATTTAGTCTATAAAAACCTAAAGTAATTATAAAAGTAATTTAGTCTATAAAAACCTAAAGTAATTTTTACACACAGGGTACTTATTAATTAGTTTTATATTAACAAAACAATTAACATACAAAATCAACTAATCAACATATTTCGATACTGCATTCTATATTTTCGGCCATACAATACAAAACCGTTTATGATCACTAAAGTATGACTCCAAAACAGATGCTTTAACTTCTTCCCAATTCGAAAAGCAGCAATCGATCGTTCCTCCTTTATCATGTGTTGGGATATTAAAATCAACTTTGGTTACAAATCCATTTTCTTGAAACGTCTGAACAACTTGCATTTGAGTAACATTTTTAGCATTAAGGTTTACATTTATATCTCCCACAAATATGCATTTGTCATTTTTAAGCTCTGCCAAAGTTCTTGAGAGTACAGTGCAGTAAGAAAATATAGGATATCCTGTATGCCTATATGATATTAAAATCCGAACCTTACGAAACAAGAAACTCATAAAAAAACAATGACTGTTTCCGTAGTTAAATTTCTTATAGTTAACGTCACAAACAATATCATTATCCGCCTCATTACGAAAAATTATAACTCCTTCTGAATTCCTTGCAGCATTAGCGTCTTCACGTACAGAAACTTCAAATCCAGGAAGTTCAATGTAATCTCCAATAACTGTTCTGGGTTCCAACAAAGCAATTATTGAGCTTGAAGTAACGGACCGATCAGCCAGCAAGTCATCACGGTGCGCATGATTAAAGGAGTTAATGTTTTGATAGTACATCTTATGAAAATTATTATCAAAATCTTGTGGATAGACAGATTGTAATTTCAATGAATTTGATTTCAGTCGAACCATCTCTTTCGATACCGGATCGTTTGGTGGTGGTCTTTTTGGAGGCTGAAACTTGCCATTAATATATAATCCAGCAAGACTCGTTGCCCGACTACATGCAACATATAGCAGTTCCCGTGATAATTTGTTAATATTTACCACTACCGATTTTATGGATGATCCTTGGGATTTATGGATGGTCATTCCGTCAGCAGCTATCAAAGGAATTTGTGTTCGAACAATTTTTAGTCCAGATCCACTCCGTTTTGTTAAAGTTCTCGTGTGTAGGTCAACAGCAACTAAATGTTCTGGTATACAATGATTTTGCTGGTAAAGTGCAGTCGACTTTCTCTTCTTCCTTCCGATTGTAGGCCCAAAATCCATCCAAACCCGTTTAGGGGTCTGTCCATCGCGTGTAGTTTTGTACTCAATTCGTCTTAAAACTCCGGTGGCTCCATTAAATAGTCCGTCCTCAACATCAATGTTTGTGGAAATAAAATACTGACAGTCAACTTTTAGAAAGACTTTGTAAGGTAGCCCATCACTTTCCGATCTACTAAATAATTTTGCTTTTTCCATAAACTCCATCCGTTTGTGTGCTTGTCCTTGCCCTATAAGTTTTCAAGATAAAGTTAGAATTTTAAATCATATAAACTATAAATTGAAACTGTTTAAAATGCCGTACCTTCAACAATGTCCTTCGCTACACTTAACGAACCCTCAGTGTTTTTAGATAAATGAACTTTTCTATTATGCTTGTCACATTCTTCATTGGTAAAGAATAGCCATGTTGCTTCAGGGGGTGGCACATTAATATCCGTAATCTCTCTGCTACGAATAAGTTCGATATCATCGTCGTCCATACAGCCCTCTGCCATATTATTCAATGCCTTACAAAAAGTGTGTTCCCCCTTTTGACGCATAATTTCGTCCAATTCATAATAAAGAAACTTTTCCCACAAATAGTTCTTACACAGTACACCATTTTTTAAATGTATTGGTTTAGAAAATACATGTCGTCGATTAATCGGAGGCAATTGACGTAGGTGACCAACAACTAGTACGGATTTTCCTCCAAATTCTCGTTCTGTTTGAAATATTTGCCTTAAACGTGAGTCCACATCATATAACATTTTTACATTAACCATGGATATTTCATCTATAATAAACAGTTTAACGTTTCTTAGTTTGAAGCGAAGGCTGTTCAGTACGCTGTCATTTAGCTTGCTTGTCATGCCGGACTGCTGAGTAGGCGGCAGTCTAAATGTGGAGTGGAGAGTCATTCCTGAAACGTTGAATGCTGCCTTACCAGTTGGAGCCGCAACGACAACGCAAACTTGATCAGGGTTTAATGTAGGTTTTCTTTTCTCCAAACGTAAAAGTGTTTGAACTACAGCTGTCACTACACGACTTTTGCCGACACCAGCACCACCAGATAGAAAGTAATAAAATGGTTCCTCGGATGTCTTGAGTAGATGTAAGATATGGTCACAGAAACGTCGTTGTTTGTCGTTAAGGGTCCTCATAAGTCCAATATACTCCAGTTCAGTATTGAGTTCAGCAGGTAGAAAGCTTTCAACACGTCCGTGTTCTTCATTGAGCTCAAGTTCCGCAAATTGATCACGATCAGATAAGTTTAACTCCTCGCTTATATCCGGTTCTTGAATTTCCTCCCTCTGTTCCTGTCTGACAAGGTCCGTGTATAATTCTTCTAAATAGTCTGCATCAATCTCCTCAGTAAAAAAGTATGGTTCCGAATTTTCCATTATTTTGGATTTATTATCCACAAACGAGTGTTCAAATCCTTTTAAAACATCTTGCTCCTCATTTCGCCAGGGAAGGAACAGCATAACCATTTCTCTAGCTGCGTTTGATGGATCTTTAGACTTGGAATAATTCCGAAATCGAAGCACAAGTTGTGTTTTACGACGCCGGTATAGTGAGCCGTCAGATGTTTTAATCGTGCTTGAGGTTGAAGCTTGAGCAAACAAAATACAGAATGTTAGTTTTTGAATACGTTTAAATTTATATATATTAAAATCTATTAGTTACCGCTGGTTTACCTGCAACTTGCTGGTCACATTGCTCCTCCCGTTCATTAATATCCGAATCTAAGATAAAAACATTCTGTCAAATAACTTTTAACCAACAGTGTTAGTAATACTGTTCCCAAAGGAGTGCATATATTATCAGTCAGCGCTTACCACTACTTCCTACATTGTCTTCGTCGTTAACAGAGGACTGTTGATCCGGTTGCTTTCTTTTCTTTTGATACGTAAACTTAGTGCCAAAGTCGGCAAGACACACTTTCTCCATGCTCGAAGGTCTGCAAGTGTACCTTTCGATCAATCCTGGTGAGAAAATATCTTCGCTGGACTCAGTAAGAGCGTCTAATTCTTCAGATGATTTAAGCATGCGTACTCGTTCTTCGGGCGGAGATGTGTTAATGAAAATGCAATCTCTGCTGCTTAATGTACTTGGAATTCCTAACAAGAATCCAGCTGCTTCCTGTGCCGATACTTCCATTCCAGTCATGAGAACTTTTGCTGATTTGTTCATTTGTTCGGGAATAGATAATTTTTCCTTTCTTGCCACCTGTGCTGCGGCTTGTAAAAGTCTGGATACACCACTTTCCGACTTGAGAACGTAGCTGACACAGTACTTGGCACAGGCCCAAGTGAAGATTCCGTTAGTTTCTCTCCTCATAAACATTGTTGAACGTGAGATAGAGCTCCTAACAGCGGTTACATAATTATCTTCTGTCATTTCTAGTAATGCTAAAAACTCTTGCCAACCTATAATTCGTGTTTCCTTTCGTCCCATTTTTACAAGTGTTTCGTGTAGCTTTCTATAGTTTTCTTCGGCAACTTTTCTAGTAGCTTCGCTTAAATCTTCAGGTAATGGACGTAATATCCGTGTTTTATCAAACGGGGGTCTCGGAAAGTTAAAACGGCAAGCTTTGCTCAGTTTTTGGCATGTTGGTGAATGTTTATGCAATTGTAGCCCAATGAGTTCTTTCATTTCATCTGTCAAGTCTCGGTCACATGTAATATACCTGTCAGCAAATTCACAACATTCGGCGGCCGATTGATCATTTCCTTCGATATATGTAGGAGACTCTGACAACCAGTAGAGACCATGTGAATGGGGGGATCCGCGCATTTGGAACTCGATTCGTTGAAAATAATCAATTAATTTGCAAGGTGCAAATACGCCTTCTTTTTCCTTCAACATTAAACGCAAGAACGCCCTGAAGCGATGATCAAAGTGACGCATACAAGTCACAGGATCAGCTCGAATTAACTCAGCTATTCTATCAAATCTTAGTTCCCTTGCTTCTTGTGTAGAGATGATTTTCCCGTGAAGAATTTTTGTCAACATAATTATAAGTTCAATCCATTTAGTTTCTGCGGCAGATAAAGTCACAAAAAATGTACATTTCCCTATTTGCCTCATCATTGCCATGACGTCCTTTGACTTAGCTTGCCAATACGATGGTGTACCACGAATGTTTTTAAACACTTTGTAACCTTCATTATGATCCACAATTGTCTTCATAAATGTTGAATTTCGCACATCCGATGCTGTAATTTTTGTATTTTTGGCCCGTTTCCTTAAACAGATTCGTATTGCCTGACGGATCTTATCATTGGCAGATCGCCGGTACATATACAAAACTTTTGTTGGCTTAACAGCAAGACGTCGACGGTTTCGCAGTTCAGACTTGTAAATATCTGTTAACGAAACTTTGACTCCATGTCTTATTTTTTTTGATCGACCTGCATAAATAGTTGGAAATGTTCCGTATTCGGCAAGTTGGTCTCTGTGAAATGGTATTGGTGTTTTTCCCTCTCCAGGCGCTATTCGAACTATGTTGTACATTCTGTCTTCGTTGTAAATCAACGTTTCTTCTGCCCCCAACATTTGTCTTTCGTTGTTAACATGTTCACCTTCATCTAAGTGAAAATTGTGAAATTAAGGGGGACATGAAATGTCAATTAAGTATTAATTAACAAGCCTTACTTCTATTCTTTATGATGCTTTTTGATACATACCCGAAAAGTCTTCCAACTGATCTTCGTTACTGTGGTCCATATTTAAAAATGAATTTGAGATACGTGACGGCTCGGTAAAGAACTCCACTGTTTCACCTATTATGCAAATTTATAATATGTAGCTGGACAACACGCAACTTATCATTATAACTGTATGTACATATTATTGGCACATCATTGTTACAATTTAGTACCTGGTGTATAGCCCCTCCAATCGTTTGAGAGTGCAACATTCTCCTGCTGGTAAAGCTCTGTGTCTACTAAGTACTTTGCTGCTGCGTATACTCTGTGTGGTCGAATAATTTCCGTCCACATTGGTTCTTTGTAGTTTGATTTTCGCATAACCTCCACTTGTACGGTCGACATATCGTTAAACTTACGTGGAAGTACATTAGCACAGAAGTCCAAATCGTTTTCAACGTTAACAACATTTCCTCTAAGTGATGACTGCTGCTCGCATCCCCGTGGTCGAATTTGCATGAATGCTAACCGAAGAGCAACAAGCCTTTCCTCAAGTGGGGAAAGATCTTGTAGCACAGCAGGTATCATGGGAAAATCATGACCATTTGACAAAGCAAGTTTCGGTACCTTTTTCATTAATGCGTGTCGTTTGCATGTAACGCACAGCTGCATTGGGTTGTTTTTTATGTATAAAATATCTGAAATAAGTTCTTCAGGACATCCCTTGTCGAGTAGGAATTCTGCTGTAGTTTTACTCACTGACTTTTTGTAAAAAAGACCACCACAACACGAGCAAACGTGAATAGGAGATTCATTTATTTCCTTGTAGTATGATCTTTTAAGCGCTGAAAGTGACCTTGAAGTTTTTCCTTTTCTGTCTTGGTCATGTTGATATTCCTGTGAACGTCGAACAGGGTTTTGTCGTACTGTCCTGTGAGCTTCACTGTCACGTCGCTGCTCTTGTGATCTGAAAGTTGGGTCATGTCGAAGTTCCCTATGCGATTCAGCGTCACGTCTGCTGCTCTTGTGATCTGAAAGTTGGGTCATGTCGAAGTTCCCTATGCGATTCAGCGTCACGTCGCTGCTCTTGTGATCTGAAAATTGCGTCCTGTCGAAGTTCTCTATGCAATTCCGCGTCACGTTGTTGCTCTTGTGATCTGAAAATTGGGTCCTGACGAAGTTCTCTATGCAATTCCGCGTCACGTTGTTGCTCTTGTGATCTAAAAATTGGGTCCTGGCGAAGTTCTCTATGTAACTCAGTGTTACGTTGCTGCTCTTGTGATCTAAAAATTGGGTCCTGGCGAAGTTCTCTATGTAACTCAGTGTTACGTTGCTGCTCTTTTGATCTGAAAATTGGGTCCTGACGAAGTTCTCTATGTAATTCAGTGTTACGTTGCTGCTCGTGGGAACGAAATGAAGGGTCTTGCCTTTTTATCTTTTTAGCTCTTGTATTTCGTTCTTGCTCTTTCATACGGAAGCCATCATCAGCTCTTTTAGCTCTTTTCCTGGCTCGATCATCCCGTTTACGTTCAGCATCTGTCCTTTTCCTTTTCTTTGGCATTCTTTTATAGGATAGGCAATTGATTTTTATATCAAGGTTTTATTTTAAAATACATTTTGACGCAAACCAAACAAAAAAATAATATATTTAGTAACGTCTTTTAAAAAATTGTTGAAAACACAAACAACTTTGTAGTATAGAATATAATTGATTGACAATGCTTGACTACGGACAAAACAACAAATGTAAACATTTCAGTTGATGTAGCTTTACTTATGTAGTGTAACGTAAACAAAGCAAACATAATATGATTCTCAAGAACTAAGCAGTTCGTTACATTTTATAAAAATATACCTCGTACCCAATTTGAATGAAAAAGAACTCTAATTTCCCGCGAAAATTGCATCATCGTGCATATGCATTGCATACCCCATGACTTGTCGATCTTAGTATCTTTTTTCCCACTGCTTGTGTAGTTTGGTTTGACTTGCGGGTAATTTCAAATGCAAGCTTCGTTTAAAGCAAATTGATTTGTGTACAAGTTTGCTTTCTAGTGATATTCTATATGCAGTATTTTCAAGTGTAACGTCAGGTCACTTCTCATTGTTTGGAAAAATAAATTGTGCAGTTATTAACAAAACTACGATATTCAAGTTTTCGACATGGCATTCAATTCAGACTTCGACGTTACAATGGAAGAGAGTAAGTATTTTTCAAAATTTATTTAGTTAAAAATTAAATATATTTGCCTAACCGAATTGATGGTAAATTTGATTAATTTGATATTAATTTAAAGGTCAATCTCCTATATCCATCACAAGTGAGATTGATGACAAGGAAAAACTTAATTTGGATTTCTGGAATGATTCGACATCGGATGTTATTACTCCGCCAGGACGAGATGATGTCAAAGAGCATGCTGGGAAAGATTTGTTCGGGTTTTGGGGAGACGCAGGCGACAAGAATCTTAAAATTTCGGATTTAAAGAAAGGACCACAGTAAGTAAAACCTATCATTTATAGTGATTTTCAAAAAAACCTCTTTGATGTCCATACAAGATCAAAATTTTAATTTATTTAGTGGTCGAACGACTGTGAAGTTCCGAACTACGTTCAAATCTGAAGTTGGTGGCAGAAATGTCCAGCATATCCGGTTTCATGCAATTGATGATACAGGTGAAATTGAGGTTGTTGCGTTCGGAGAAACAGCTCAAGTTGTTAACAATTTGGTTCAGGTAGTTAGCTTAAGTTATGTTATCATGGAATGTGTATTTATTTGAGCTGAAGTAAATAATCTTGTTTGTAGGTTAACAAACTATACTCGCTGAGTCGTTTTTATGTGCGGAACGAGAGCACAAATTATCCGACTGGCTACCCTCATGGTCTTCAAATTGTCTTAGAAGACGATGCTAAAGTTGAACCACTTGAGAAAGACGAGCAAATTCCCGAGATACCTTTTAGTTTCGTTGGATTAGATTTAATTGGGGACGCTGCCATTTCTGGTCCTTTTGGTAATACCAAAGTTCATTATTTTGTAATATTGTTGTTCAGCTCTTTTAGACATATGTATTAAGTGTGTTGTTTTTTACAGATGTATTGGCGATAATTGTTGGCATCTGCAACCTTGATGAAGTGAAGACTAAGGGGAATAACGGCAAAATGTTTAAGCGAGATATTTCCATAACTGACCGTTCCAAGACAATGGGAATATTGACTTTATGGGGAGATGCGGCCAAAAACTTTTCCGATGATAATTTGTTTAAGATTGTCGCTTTGCGTCGAGCAAGCTTGTCTATGATACGTGGTGTGCCGAAACTAAGTACCTCGTACAAGCCCGCAAACACTTTAGTTTGGGTAAGATTTAGTTTAGATTTTTGTTGATTATTCATGAATGATATATTACTAAAAATATGTAATTATACAAATTTTCGCTTTATTTATAATTCATAGGTGGATCCTGATATTGAACCTGCCGTTGAACTTCAAGAGTGGTTCCAAGAAAACAACCCTAAACGCAAGAAGATGGGATAAATCTTCAGTTTAAAAATTCATTTCGGTTGGATTTGGAAGATATGTTATTTCCGAAGATCCGAAGGTTTACGCATTTTCTTGACAAGTATTTTTCTTAGAGATGGATAGTCGATTAAGTAGATTTTTGATGTTTCTGTTGATAACGGTTATTTTTTAGCAGAATATTTGTATATTCTCATTATGGAAACTAGTTAAATATTTGATTCGCACATGAATATTTATATTAACTTTGAGTGAACTGATTTTTGTGAATTTAAGGTTCTATAATCATACGTATGTATATATAATTAGTTCAATGTTGTTTAATTCGATTACTAAAAGTGGAAATAAATCACATGGTTTTAAATAGTTAAGAATATTCGGTGATATGTTTGTATATGGTGATATGATAACTTAAATCACATTGCTAAATTCTTGTTGCCGTAAAACCAATATATTCATAGATAAAACAGGTTCAGAACGTATTTTTCACATAAGTTTTTGTTTGTCATGTCAAATTTGAAACCATCACAATTAGGCGTGTAGCATACGCTACTTCGGTACCCCGGTTGTTCCGGTTTATTACTATTATTGTTGTTTGATGGTGAAAGCTGTATAGGTATTCAGGTTCATAGCTTATAGATGTACTGTCATAAATAATCATTCAACTAAACTCTGTCCCACTTTTTTATGTAACCAATAGATAATGTTATTACATGAAAATTATATGCATTTTAAAGCATATACTTTGGTCGCTTGTGAATATGAGCACACACCTATTTAGCCATTTATTTTACTCCATTTTCCGTTTTAATACCTTTTTTATTGAAAACACCAGCTTACAAGATACTCATGAGTCATGACAGTTTTATATACAAATATATTTATGAATGATATAAACTGAAAATATATTAAAATAAGCTAAACACCCTCTCTTTTTTATACTTATTTTCACTGCTACAAAAAAGCAATGAACAATAATGAGCATAATGAGAAAACTAACTAAACTGATTTAAATACTGTTTTTACGAATGTAGGAGCATAGTTTTCGTTATTTTTACGACTTGACTTGAATGAACTGTTTGGAGAGAGAAATATTCACTTTGACGTCAATAATGTTTTTTTCATATCCTTTGAAATTATGAGTAGGAAGAAGATTAGCTGAACTCTGAATTCTGAAATATTGACAGTGAAAAAAAGTGCATGAAATATACTAAGGCATAAAGAGTAGCAGGCGAACGATTAAATGTAAATACAAATCAAATGCATAATATTCCAACAAAATGAGTGAGAGTAGATAAATGCCTACTTAATTTGCTATAGTTGTAGCAACAGATGCAATAATTTTACTCTGAGAAAAAAAGAGGAATTTCGACAAAAGTTTCCTTTCATCCGGCAACAGCACCGGAGATGGAAGAAAGTCTGGTACTTTAATACATTCCGGTGGTATTCATGTTGGAGAACGGAAAAATGTTGAAATATTTGCACGGTTACTCAATCGTCATTCTGTTATTACTTTTATAACATATTATTGAGCAATGGATTAAAAAAAATTATGTATTGTGTAGCGGAAGTAGCCATGTCACTTACCCACAGGTATCCTTTCACCCATAGCAAGCCGATCACCCTGACCAATGAAAAAAGCACTCAAAAGAAAAAGGACCAGGTAACACTTGGCCTTCCAACCAGTAGCAACTCTTGCACTGCTGCTGCTGCTGCATCTCTCATTCATTGTTATCCTCGTCATCTTCTTCATCTTCTTGTTCTTCACTGTCGGGCATGAGAATAGTCATGAAGTAGATGTAAAGCACCGGAACCGCGGGAGATTACCCATTTTTTTGTGTCAAGTTCTAAAGAGTCTCAACTTATTTTCATTTATTCACAATATGTACTCACACGGCATACATTTATTCATAGTACCTATAATTCACATGCATTTTTTAGTATAATGTGTGGAGTTTAGAGATGATTTTTATACGAGGTTGAATTCACTAACGAAAGTTTTCATCTAAAAGTCATATACACCACCACGCTTTACATTGAATAGTCTGGAATTGAATAATAAGTACACTGTATTTCACGTCAATTCACACACCACACACTGAGTTCCGTCCAAGCTCACCTTTCTCTACATTAGGTGCAAAAACCATCAAACCGTGTACGCTCTTCTCTTGAAAACATACCATTAGAGCAAACTGCGTATCTAATATCTCATAATGCATTGGATAGTAAGTGGAAGATACATAATATGCTTTCTTGAAGTACTTTCTTTTAATGAGATTATGTGGGATTTCAAAGTTCACTTTTGCACAGCCTCACCAAACTAAAACTATTTGACGTTGACTCAAATATATGATTATAAGTTTAAAAAAAAAATATTCAATGTGTTTTTATTCTTCTTTTTACTAAAAACTCCAAATATTTTTAGTTTTTACATTAAATACTTTTAACAAATTTCGTGATTTGCCTTAAATGGAAAAAATGAGCCTCACATGTCATGTTACGTTTAAATAAATGATGACACATACACACACATGTATGCAGACACAGTTGTCGAATAACTGAGAAAAGCAATTGAGCCCCTTAGCCTTTATCTCTATTTTCTGGGTCTACTCATTCACGAACCGTGTTCTCCCACAAAAGCTGAAAATTATTTGAGATTAGTGCACATAATTTTGCGCTCCTTTATTAAGCCTTGTGTGGGAAAGCACAAGGGAAGTGTCTTGTGCAGATCTGTTCATAAAACGCGTATGTTACTCCCTCTTTCAAAATTCTGAAGATGCTGAAACCTTGACAAGCACACTCTGAAATTCAGAAGTGAGGGCTTTCTGTCGTTGTTTTTTCCAATTTTTGCAGTGCACCACCACCTGTACACAATTAAAGGGTTTGTATAGTTTTTGCTTTAACGTTTTGCAGTGGTACTTGAATGGGATCACTGCGATAAATGTAGAACGATGTAAAAAGATCACCCAATATCAACTTTCATTGTCAACAACAAAAGACTTTTTATTTTTTTTTATTCTTAAAAGCACCTCGATGTTGAAAGTCAAACAATATCAGAGACTTCAAAAAAACAGTATCCCATGAGCAACAAATTTACACACACACACACACACGCACAACTCACCATCACAAGCTGTCGGCACGAGAGATGCCGAAAGACTGAGGAGAACTGGAGACTCTTCAAACCTTTTTCTCCCTTTGCTTTCTCTCACAGGTTTTTTCTCCCAGTCTACATTTAAAGTGGACCCTAGAGAATAGAGAAAGAGCACTGAGCACATAGTGGAAGCTTTGTTTGTACAATAGGACATGTATGATACTTTCAAAACATGTTTCATCAATCAACATCACAAGAATAAAAAACTAAAAGAGGTTTCTGATAACAAAGACAATTTGTTAGTCAGATATGGATAAATAAATGTTAATATATTTTGTTTTGTTATTTTAAAAATTTCGAAAATGTATACACACTTTTGAAAACGACTTTATGACATTGTCATCACGCTTAGCACCGCCTAGTTCGTCAGCAACATTTTTGCCATTATTTGTTATTGTGGTGTTTAGTTTAAAAAAATTAATACTACACTGTCTTTTTTAAAGTAAACTAATATTTAAAAATCCGCTTTACTGCAAACAATGTTGAGAATACAAAAGTAAAGCAAGCACCTACAGTTCTCGTTACCTACTTATGTAGCCTGGAATTGCAGCTCTCGATTGTCGTTGAACATTATGCTACTGTGTTAGCCAAATTCTGCTTGATCTTCCGCTGATCTGTATCTAATAGCATAAAGTATTTGCTTGTTTCTCTTTTAAAAAAGCAGGAGGAGAAGGATGAGGACGACAAATAAGAGTGGAAACCAAAAGAGTCAACATTTTGAAGGGGATATCCTCTTGTTACAAAACAAACGTTTATTATTCAATGTAATATACAAGCAGAAGCACAAAAGCGCTTTGTATTATTATGCACTCTTGGATTACGCTCTAATGTCAAGAAGAAATTCGTCAAAAATATTGTAGGAGACTTTTGTCCAGTTCCAGTTATTTATTTCATTATATTTTTGAATTATTAAACAAAAACGAGTAAATTTAAAACGCAGCGTATGAGTGAGCAATAAAGAGCCCATATAACAAGCGGGTAAAAACTGAATTAACCCGTGAGACACACATCTTTTGATGGAACTTCGGCTCATTTTCGTAAAAACTTCGAGTCAAAAACGTCTTCCATGAGCATTTCAGCAATATTTATCAGCTTATATATATATATTTTGCAAACTAAAATTTCTGTCGGAACCATTTGATAACGTTGCATGGTTTTTATAACCCAAAATCTACCTTGTTTCGTAAAAAAAAACAGAGAGCTTTTTAACATTTTATGTATATGTTTGATATTATCAAAGCCAATACGAAATTAAAAAGGACATCAAGAGGATATTATTACATAGACCTGCTTTTTTATGAAACCTCTCTCATCTCATCAAACAACCACTTGAAAGCACAGATTGCTATCCTTTTTATCTTCTGATATGACAGATTGACAGATACAGTTCATAAATTGGTTGGTTGAAAGATCTTGACAGAGTTTGATTTTTAAGAAAATAAAAAAGAAACCTGTTATCTCATATATTGCTTTGTAGTTGGTATTCTATAAATCATTTTCAAAGTTATGTCAATTGTCATCATACATCAGTTATCATTGATCGTCGAGGCTTTCAAGAGACAAAAAAGGGAATATTTTTTTGTACCTCTTCTTAAATAAATATTTCTTTTTCATGGAACGTGAAAAGAATAAAATCGCGGTATATTTCATACACATGCCCACGCAAAAAACAAACAGATTCATTCCATCAAATATTTATCACACTAGTCGCATGTCATCTTGTGTGTATATTTTTGTTGTTGAAATAAGATACATCATAC
>JAHZNC010005481.1:0-10350 GCA_027744095.1 Zhuqinia jingwanae | reverse complement strand
CAACGCCAAATTATAATGCACTTCTTTCGAAGTCCATAACAAAAGACGCAAGATAGGTATATATAGATACTACAGACAATACTGTAATGTAATATAAGGCGTGCAACGAGAAAAAAAACATAAAGATTTGCGATTGCGATATTAAACTGGCCCTACAGGTTCAGTGAACGTTATGTTTGTACTTATGTATGTGTGTGTGTGTGGATATTTTGGTTGCTCAGGGAAATGCTGGAAATGTGGACCAGTTTCATCCGTTTTTCACTTAGGAACCACACACCACACGCACTCCACACTCTATCTATCTTGTATAGTATTCAGCCAAAAAATATAAGTATCATGTCTTTTCTGCAGGAATATAAATAGGTACCTAGAGTTGTTTATATTAATGGCCTGCGTTAGCCTTTTCTTCCGGATTTTGCTTGGGAGTCAAATTTCCACAAAATCCGTTTTAGGCTCTTCCTGCTACCATATATACATTTATTTTCTGGACAAAATTGGAGGCAAAGCATTACATAATAATATGTGTATGTAATAATGTATGTCAAGCAATTTATTTAGGAAATAAGAGCATGCTTCTTATAGAATAATAATAGATACAAGTATAAAAAAGGTAGCATCATCAAGGAAGATAATAATATTTATGGATGCTCAAAAGTAAAGTATTTGTATAAGCATCCCTTTTCAAAAAGGAAACCTAGACCTTTTCCCCCACAATCTTCCTGTTTCACTCACTATATCTTGCGTACATTAAAGCAAGCTGTATTAATGTGATATAGGTGGTATTTGGTATTCCCTTTTTATGAAAGTAAAATGAGAATATTTTGTGTGTGTGTGTGTGTGGTTTTGTAGCATATTAACTCCACTAGAGATCTTCATATCTTTTTTTGTCTAGTGGTAAGTTCAGAGGAAAATAGATTGGCATATTGCATTGGTAGAACGGCACTCATCCTGCTTTCTAAAAGCATCGTTTTCCTTGTAGGCGCGAGAGGGTTCGCAGTTCACAGATGTTAGAAAATCCATCGTAATTCATCTTGGATTTATTATAAAAACTGAATTTGATACAAACTCAAATACGGATAATATTTTGAAATCAGTCAGTCAAGCAAAACAAGAAAAAAAAATGCTTGTAGGTTCTATTCTGTTCTTGAAATGTACCCATATACCTACATAAATTTACTTAAACATACATTATACATTTTACCAAGTTAAAAACCTTTTCATGTAGTCACAATTCATGTCAGTGTCTGTTGTGTGTGTTGTACCTATTCCATTCAACTTTGCGCACACAAAGCATTTATGTGTATACTGCTGCGTACGCACATTAAACCTATCTAGATTTATGTGCGACTTTATAAATTCGCATGATACTTTTCGTTCCTCAGAACTTCCCTTTCCACTCGCCTACTACAACATCCATTTCACCATATTACTTTGTCGGTACAAGAAAAGCACATAATAAAAAGATTGCTTCTTGTACAAATGTGCACTACAAAAGAGACAAGTCGTTTTGTTGCTACTTTTACCCTTACTTTCTCACTTTGCTGCCATTTTGCGCGTTAGCATCCCAATATTCAAAGGGAAAAAGAGCTAACTATTATACTAGTCATCATCAAACACACACAGACGTACGTACATGCACACTTTGCAATAAAGATAACCTCTCTGATCGAAACGTATAGACAAAGCCGACATAGTAATATTATACGGCTCCTATATACTTGTGTAAACTGGCCCTCACTCACACACACACACACATACACACATGCACACTCACTCACCCCGATGAAATATTGCATACATTTCCGCCATGATTTTTTTTATATTCTAGATACCCATATAACAGCACTGTTATATGTGCACACAACAGCAACTTTGTTGGTATGTATACGCTTTTGTTTTGTGCTCATGTCTGCATTATTATTATTGCAAAGTGAGTCAGGAGGAATTGTAGAGAGGAAAAAAGAAGAAAAGCGGAGAAAAGGGGGAATTGTTTTATGTGCCAATATAAATTTCCCCTTCTCCTTCCTTTCAAAATGTGGGAAATCATTAATGCCTCTCTCTCTCTCTTTTTCTTTCTCGTCTCTTCTTCATCGCCTTCAACATCACACAGCTGCCATATTCCACTCTAGTAGGTTATTTGTTATGATTGTAACTCTCCCCATTTCTCTCTCATCGTTTCCCCCAACGAAGAAAAAACAACAAAACTTTTTATTTTCTTCACTTTTTGGCGAATACAATAAAGTTATGTTATTTTTTGGGGTTTTGTAGAAGAAAAAAATGGAACTTTCTGCGGAACGTGTGTATTACTTCTTTTTTCCATTTCTTCAAGTTGTTATCGCGTATAAATTATTTGTTACTGTAAATGCCATAAATGTACTCATATACCTACGTGGATATGAATGTATATAACTGATGTGTTTTAAAATGTGTAGTAACGTGGATAAGTATGCACATTACATATATACCTATGCATTATTACCTTATGTATGTAGGTATGTATGAAATATATATTATTTTTTTGAAACCTTTCTATTTCGGATATGTCATTTTTTGTCTGCTGAGCTATGTGCAAAACAAAAGAGTAGGAAAAACGAGATAAAATTGAGGAAATTTACAAACAAAAAAGTATGAAAAACATAAACAATAACATTCATAAACGTTCTCAAAAAAAGTTTCGCAATAAATTTTACAATTGCAATGCATGCAACTTTTTCCTCTTCCTTTTGCTTCCACTACCGACACCAACACCATAGCATCAAAACCAAAACTATAGCCAATTCTTTCTTTTGAAAGTTTTACTTCGAGAGAAAGGGGGATAGAATATGTGATTCACCATCTAAAATAAAATACTACGCGCAATAATGATAGCTACCTAAAGAACGAGCAGACTCAAGTCCACCACTTTCCTGTGTGATGGTGGTGGTGTTTGTCGTAGACACTAGAAGATTATTACAAAATTTCAGTGTGTGTATTTATTTGTTCTTCTTGTTTTTCTATATGTATTATATATGCTCATGTTTCTCTCGTATGATATGATGTAAAGAACCCAGGGATTCTCATAATTCTTTCTCTCTCTCTTTACTTTACTAGGGATTTCATGTACTCCATCTCATCTCACTCCACCATACACTCATACACACAGTGAGATACGAACTGCACACATGCTAGTTTTTCTTCACTTCACGACTGCTACACGAGCGACAACATCCAAAAAACCAACAAAACTATCACACAGACAAACTACTATCATTTTCATCTTTGCAGTCATATTATCCCAGAAACTTGTTTTTGTGTAGTTTCCCTTTCCCAATTTTCTGCAAAGCATATATTTATACACCATGTTGTAGAGAGCTATTATATGAAACACACAGGGAAAATACTACTGCACATAAATATATATGACACCAGCTTGTTTTGTACTTACTACTTCTTCTATCCTACTACTACTACTATTAAGTATTATTATAATTCTGTGTGAAAACAGAGGGAAAGCAAAAGCTCTGTAATGTAAGCTTATATGATGATGATGATGATGTTATTGTTGCTACTTTTGTTGTTGCAAAGCAAAATGCTCACAAACTTTCCTTTTGCGAAAAGTAAATTCAGAGAGTATGTTGTATATCCGTCGTTGAGTTGAGCTTATCCACTATAAACCTAGTAGCAGCAATGTGTATAATGTACATGATATAATGTAAGCATGTATACATCAGTACACCTACTTATTTTAGCATTGTACATTACTGCGGATTTTCCTTACATCATTTTGCTGCTCATATAAAAGTTTTTCTTGGCATATATTTGTGTTTGTACATGTGTATCTGCTACACGTTTGCAAAGCTTCCATACTTTTATTTACGATGGACGTGTATTGTCAGTAGTTGTACATTTTAGAAAATTAGAATCGGCGCTCTTCGTGACAATCATTTATACTAACCATTACGTCGATATATAGGTACATAAAAGGTAGTTACAAACACACAATTATTCACATCACATGACCGTTCCTTCGTAAAATGTAATGATGATGGGGGGATGGTAATGACTTCCAGGAATTTCTAATCATTTGCGGCACACACACATGGGTATTGCAGCTTGCATGTAGGTATACATTATGTATTTTTGACATGCCACAACAACCACCACACTGCTGCTCTTTTGTTAGCTGAAACATGAAGAGTAGGAAAATATTTTTTTTTAAATCTATTATTATGAAAAAACGGAGGAATGTAGTTTTGTAATGATAAAATAAATTGTTATGTGGGATCTTTATTTGTGTAGGTAAATGTATGTGGGAATATACATATGTATATCTTCTGCGGAAACAAGCAAATGTTACATATTATGCAAACTAATGATGATGATGGTGGTGGATAGTGTATGGTATGGAGGCGTGTGCTCAAGGTAGAAAGTTGGATAGAGAGAGAAGAAAGGGGCAAAAAAGGAATATGACAGCGGTGCGTGACAAGATTGTGTACAAATGAGCAAATGCGGAAAATGCAAATTTCAAATTTACTCGGCGAAAAAACATTTACCTATTGTGTTCATATTAAAATGCTCCTGCCAGGCATACTATAGGTGTATAATTTTTATTTTCATGAGTTTTGCACTTTTCCTTTCTCCGCAATGTATATAATATATTGTATCTTTTTGGTAATGAACTTGCTTCTCACAAATATGTACATTTTATATACTTTGAATATGTGCATGCATAGACTTTTATAGGCACGTGTATCCCACACAAATGAGATTTTTGCAACTCTACTAGAAAACGAATGAGTTGAGTGATATGCATAAAATGGTAGAAGTGCACTGAGGCAACAAATAATAATAAAAAGTATTTGTGAGACCGCTGTGGTTGTTGATTATCATGGTGATGGTGGGAGTATCTATAGTAGTAGCAGTAGTAGTGCAAGTAGTAGGGTTTGGATGAATGGGTTTGTTTAGGGTACTTGTGCCGTAGTAAATGGGGCTTTCCTCAACAGACTACAACAACATGCAAAATTACATTTAACAAAATACAACATTAATTTCTCCGAAACGGTACTTTAATAAGCTAGCAATCAGTCACAGCTATAGGTTTTATAGATATGTACATATGCACAAATTTTGATTGGAATAATCGACACATCTGTCGTATATATTCAATTATCAGTTTTATAATAATTTTTTGTATCAGTCAAGGTACCCATAGATGTTTCCCTACGTTATACGGTACAAGCTATCATTACCGAAAAGTGTCCAATGCCATCTTGTGTGGCATTTAATCGAACCACATAACTTTAAAATTTAAGATCGTCTAAGTGACACAAATCTACAATACCATGTTGTTTGAGTGGTAGTACAAGTAATCAGTCACAAATTGGTGTGTTTATACTTGGAACCTATGGTCATGTTGTCTCTTCTTCTTGGTATTTTATCTTAATAAGTATAATACAATCACATATTACACCATCATTATTTTTCTACTTTATATCTGTACCCCACAAGATTTTGTTTACTTGGCTGGTGTGGTTGTGGTTAAACAACATGAATGTTAGGTATGCAAATTAAATGAGCTAATGTACAATGCAAATGTAATCTATCTAATCACTTCACTCATCACGCCACCGCTACCACCACCACCATTACTAATTCCAGTAGTAGTCCTGCTGGTTACCCTAATACAACCAAGCAAAAAGTTGTTTGGTATTAATATTATTGTAGTACTACTCTGGATTATATCCTTTCACAATGCCAACAAATGATTGCAATCTGTTTAAGCACATTTTGTACTATCAGCATCCCCCATCTGACAGGATTTACACTGTAACGTTCCAAATGAAATGTGTGCCAAGTTAATGTATTATGTGTTGTGCATGTGCACAATTTACTCGCTGTAAATGTCGTTTAGTAAAAATAGGAAGTGTAGCTAATAAAACTACTAATGTTAATGTGTGTACATAGCTGCTATTGTGAGATACGTAATGCGATATATATGTATATGATATATTGTACCTCTCTGTGTTGTAAGTAATATGAATTTTTTTTTTGCATGTGCTCAGTGTTCATAATTCCATCAGCCAAGGTATTAGAGCAAAAATATAATTTAAGCTGTTCCCTGTCGTTTTCCCATTTTTATTTTTATACCATTGGCCTTGTAATGAGGGGAACTAGCAAATAAGGAACAAAATGCTCTGTCGTAGAGAAAATGGTTATTACTAAAGAACATGCACGTTGCACACAATAGTATAACAGCATAGTAGTAGTAGTAGCAGCAGGAGCTAGTAAAAGTAAATGCACTTTTTTATTTGTCTGATGTGAGTTGAGTTGAGTCGTAACAGAGAGTTTTTCAGTCCAACTTTCAAAAGTGGAAGGGGAAATTGGGAAGTATAAGCGAAACTTAAAAACGTTTTCTTTTGTAGTAGTGGTATAAAAGCTTATTTTTTTATAAGGGAAGGAGAAAATTTCTGGGTAAAAAATGTATGTATACGAGTATATCTGTCAAGTATTTGGGGTTGGTAGCTTACAGTGGAAAAAAGTAAAAGTGGCGATGTTGAGTTGATGATGACGACGTCGATTGTGAGATGCGAGGATTTTATTTGGTAGAGACGGAGCAAAACAATGAGTGAACTCAACTCACACAAAAAAAATGTAACCCACGCACAGCATATCATAAGAGTGCAATGCAGCATAATAACAGTAGAATGAAATAGTATAGTCGTAGTAGTACACAAAACGCAGCAAATAATCATCATACGGAACGACAACGGGGAAATTCCCTCTTTTTTTATACTTTCATTCTCCATGTCTCACTCTCCCTCTCTTTCATTTTTACTGCCTTATTGTGTAACCTAACCTACCCGAAATCAATGGTTGAGTTGGACATGGACTGCTCCTGATGTCGTTGTTTGTTGCCTTTCTTTCTGGGTGGCATGTAGTGGCAATGGTTATATGGTGGTGGAACCTGAACCCAAAAAAAGTATGACTCATACTTTTTAAAAAACACTCTCTCTCTCTCCCTAGCTCCTTATCTACCATACTTTCTGTTTCCTTCTCCCTCCATTGATTGCATTTGATTGTCATTTTAAGCTCCATAATAAATAAAATTAATGAGACTCAGTTCCATACAAAGGCCATCAGCAAATTAGCAACTAGAAAAATTAAACTGCCAACAACAGTTTTTCTCTCTGAATATGTAGTAGTAATTCATTTTTACACTCGTCAATCTTATCTTGAAATGCATAAAATGCCACATTAATCAAAACAATTAAGCCAACAATTTACTCTTTTTTAATGTGTATAATGTGCATGAATGATGTACCAAGTTGCATGTTTTGTATCCGGTATGTATATTTTTTTTATCTTGAATGCTTTCGTTTTTTGTTGGCACACCAAAAATAGCCCATTAAGAGTTCAACAAACTTCCTTGAAGATTAAGTGTATGCAAAAGGAGCGAGAAAAATATTACGACTGACGTAGCCTTTGGGATTGTCGCTCCAACAAAAGAAAAATATATGCATATTCAAATAAACGAATGTCTGCAACATTCAGTTTATAAGTTTGGACAAGGACTAAGAGTAAAACCTTGGAAGATGAAAAGCAGTTTATTTTTTGCATTTTATACACAAGCGTACAACGGCATGTCCAACGGAAAATGTCGTTTGGCACGGCGCTATTATCAAATTATAGTCGGTGATTATCATTAAGGTTGCTGGGTACTAAAGATTTACCATTCATTCTTTTCTTTTCTTTTTAAGGGAGAGAGACAAGAGGCGCAAAAAGATAAATATAGAATAGAATGGAATAACTCATTTTAGAGCAAAAGAAAAGACTCAACTTGAAATTTTTTTTTCTTTTAACAGCAAAAAAAGTTCAGATTTTCGTGCCCCTACTACTACTACTACTGCCAGAGATTATTCATGACTTGGATAAAAAAAGAGTAGGGAAAAAGTTTCATGTTGAATGAAAGAAGGATAATAATAATAATAGAATGAAGGAGATACGAGAAACTCAATATTTTCACTGAGAAGCAGGAACAGAGAAAAAAGTGGAGATCAGCAGACCAGTACACAAGTACGAAAGCTTTTGATGTTTGAATGTGAAAGTAAAATTTTGCAGGGACGAGGATAATGTATTTATTCTGATGGCATGTTGAAGAGCTCAAGCAGCTTGACAAAAAAAGGAAATGTGAGAATTTTGGAAAGTGTAGAAGATAAATAAGAAGCATGACTGCATGAGACACAAAAGCTGTTGTGTGCGTGTGTGTGTGTGTGTAGTCTAGGCTGTAGTTGTAGTGTGTTGCGGCTGTTGTGTAGTATGTTTTGTTGTTTGTTTACTGCTGCTGCTGTTACAGCTGGAGCAATGTCGAATGAAGTATTATCCTGCCATGCCAGTTGTTGGCAAAAGGAATGCATCCATTGAATTGACGAGAAAGATGAGCGGTTTCCTTTTTTTTATCCATGTGTCACCAGAAACTCCTCGAGTTTTCAAACACAATGGATGGGCACAATACAAAAATGCAGTTTATCGTGTTCTTTTGTCTGAAAAAAGAGATAGAGAAAGTGAAGCATTATTTTGTGGGAAGTTTCCCAAAATTACACATATTTTTCCTGTTGCAATAAGCTCAAAGGAGACCGTAATACTTTGGGATAATAGGTACCTGTGTGCTATATATCATGTGTTTTGAAGTGTTCCCAAAAAAAGCAGGGCCTTCTGCTGATATGTTTTGGATTATGTATGATAAAAAATGTCCCCATAATATTGTACCTTCTGCCAGCATCGGCATTTGGTAGTGGTTATTTATTCTCGTTTCAGGATTTGTTTTTAGGTCGGAGGGGAAGAGAGAGGTCTGTTTTGTCGATAGGAAGCGCGCTCACATATTGATCAGCCATGTTATCTTTAATGTCATGGTATATGTACACGAGTTTGAGAGCTTTCAGCGCGGAATGTGCATTTTCAGTAAAATTAGATGAAAAATCAATATAGGATGATATCCCTTCTTAAATATGTTATGTTACCTCAGTGTTTTGTGGTTGATGGGGAATTTGGAGTTTTTGGTAAACTAAAATAAAAGGATGCCACTAAAGTTTTTGCCAAATAAATTGGTAGCCATCCATTATAGTCGCGTTACATAATTTCTCCCCAAACCCCTTCCCCGAAAATAAAATTCAACTTGAACAAATAAGAGCTTTGAAAACATAAGTACAAAGCATGAAATTCCCGGATATTTCACAAGGGCTTCCTCGTTAAACTCATTTCCGAAATGGGATTTTTTGGAAACCATCTTTTATCATGGCGTAACATGGTAAAGGGGCGAATGCCTCAAAGTATATCACCGTGAGCAGTAACAGAAGGTCAGAAGAGCAGACATTTTTTGCTGGAATGTTTACTGAGCGAGTTTGATTTTGAAGGAGATGAATGCACGTCATTTAAATGAACAAGGTTTTCAAGGTAAAAATGTATTGTCTGGAAACATACAGACGTGTATTATTATCCCGTCCTTGTTCCGATTATAAACTTTTTTTTATAAAAAGATATACAGCTATATCCTCTTGTCCATATAAAGCTGTTCCATTGATTGAATTAAAAGCTTATGTCAGAATATTACGCACGAAGAATAAACACGATGTTGCTTTCAAAATGAGGCCTGGTTAAGATTACATGAAATTATCGAGAGAGAGAGCACGATAAGAATGAGATGATTGATTCAATGTTGAACGTGAGCCCGTGAACGACAATTCAGTTATTGTTATTACTTGATTGCTTGTTTATTGGGTACAAAGGTACAAGGAGCAGACTCTTATGCTCGTACATGTAGTTTCATTTGACCATACTGATTTACCCACTAAAATACATAGGTTCATATAAGTAATAATAATATTTTCATTGTCAGTAAAAAAAACCTTGTTTGAAAATGCATAATCTTATCATTTGGGTTTGGTTTATCATTGTCATTGCCATTCGGACAACATGATGACCACGAGACGAGTTTTAGATGATCCACGTATGATCATCATGATACCTTTATACAATATTTTACGTTAACGTTTTTGCAAGAAACCTGATGATTGCATCGTGGGTTTTTTCTTTATTTTGAACTAATTAATGTGCTTCATAAAAGGGAATTCCACATGCTCAATTAAATTTAAAATTATTCATAAAACTAGATAATTATAATCCTATCCGTCAACACCATCAAGTTATTTAATGTAACAACAAATAGAGTGTGAGGCGCAAGGTAATAAGGAAATCCTAGTCTGAAAATGCGCGTTAATCCGAGAATGAAAAATTATTTTTATAGTAATTAGTATAAATATAACACTTGAGATTTACAAGTGAGCATTAAATTAGTAATCCTATTAAACTCACCTA
>JAHZNC010005480.1:0-14733 GCA_027744095.1 Zhuqinia jingwanae | reverse complement strand
TCCTTTTATACGTACACTCATAAAAAGGTCACTGATAATCCAATCCATTTCTGAAAATACCCAATAAAAATACACACCCGAACCTAGCAGGTGTATTGTTTTCGGTGATGTGGGTTTATGTACTCGCATATTAAATTACTCAGAACAACATGACGAAAGTTTACTGAATGTATAAAAAAACGTCAACAATAACAACGAAGCGACTCTATCTCTGAAAAAAAAAATACTTTCGTAAACGTCACTGAATCTCATTATGTCAATAACACTGCATTATCAGTGACAGTGAGCAGTAAAGCAGTTTCCGTCATTAACGTATAAAAATGCCATTAGTCATTAGTATTGCTGGTAGTGGAAGTACAAAGATTGAATTAGTATGAAACACTTCAACATTCCTATTATACCCGCGTGTAGTGTAGAGATAACTCATCTATTATTATACTATTTATACTTTGTTGTCACCTGTACTCTACATCCACATCTTTTAAAAACCAATCCAAACTTCTTTTTTTTTTGGTATGTATGATTTATCAGATGTAAAAGTGCAACTGCCCGCATACGTATGTAAATGAAAATGTCTGGCTAAATTTAGCTTTCCCATTGCATTCGCAGTCACATCCACATCTTGTGTATCATCTAGTGTGTCTGTTCATAGAAAAAGGTAAGCATATTTATTAGGACGTGCACAACAAAGTAATATGGATGCAAATAGTTTTTTTTAGGATGCGATGACATGAAACGAGTGCTTGCTTTTATTATCATGCTTATATACATACATATTACGTTAGAAAACAAAAGAGGAAAACGCTCTTTTTGCGCTCCACACACACCACACCACACGAAACAAACAATGCAATCGTAATTAGTGCCTAACGAAAAATAATAACAATAATAATATGCCACAAGCGTTGTAGTGACGAATCTTTTGTAAAAGAGAGTTTGTTTCTGTGTGTGTAGCTGTAAATTTTTGGCATAGAATTACACGTAAACAAAAGGACTAAATAATTATTGTTTCACTGTATACTGCTTAGAATGGCGTGATGGTACACTTGTTCTAAAGCTACCAGCAACAGTGCAGTAGTGTGTATTAGTGTTTGCTGACAAATGGGATTTGATACTAAAAAGCAAAAATATAAATATAGACCAAGTCATTGAATTACTATAATGATCAAGCTAGAAACATACATATATTATATATTCTTGTGTGTGTGTGGCAATTTTTAGGGAAGCCCTATTATTATAATTTTATCACATTTAATTGCCCCATCCCACTTTAACATGTTACTGGTGCATTTTGCCATGCAAAAATGCAGCGATTTTTATCCCATTTCCCTGGCACATATTCACATAAAAACAAATTGCGATGCGCAAAAAAAACATATGTAGGTATGCAGGTATGTGAAATATTATGTTTCGTTATCAGATTAATTTTTGTTATCGGATAAAACATCAGGTCATCGTGTGTTTTTTGTGAGAACTATAGATTTTTTATCAATACGATAAAAATACACATACATGTGCAATGTTCCACAGACAAAATTTATGTATCGTTAGGTTCTGTGACTGCGTCTGCTCATGTTTAATTTCATCAAAAATGCAATGATTCATCTGACGTAGGGAGCCCATCACCCAGAAAACAATTTGACTTGTAGGAGGATGACGTGAATGCGGAAACAGCAAACAATTCAATAATATACTTTTACATGCTTATCATGTACCTAGCATTTAAGCTTAAGTACACGGTAATTCCACAACAATCATCCCATTTAAATAATTAGGGTAAAATATTTGGTGCATAATACCTTTGAGAATGATGGTGTAGATCGGTGAGAGGTTCAATATTTGTGTAAGTCCTGATTATTTTTTTCTGGTGCAGTACTCCACGTTTTATGCTACACACTCACTAGAATGGGAAGTTCAGCAAAACAGTAAGACAAACACGAGAAAAAAAGATGGTATATTGTTACACAAAATATCCTTGTTCATAAACCCACAGTCAAACTAATCTTCAAAACTGTTGTTAAACATGCGTGCTCGATTGTTTGCAAACAATTTGTAGCATCCGGAAATACTTTGTTTCATTAAATTTTTTATTGATCCGGCTTGTTCAATTGCACTCTTTGCACTGTTTATTATATGTGTATTATTTGCCTCTCTGCCTACACACAGCGGCATGGGTCTAAAAAAATCAAGTACAAAAAAATCGCTGCACTCAAGAGTTTTTTATTCTTTTGCTTATAAAACCTCACTCTAAACACGTGCCAAATTTCAGAGAGAACTTTTTTGTTGACGATGATTTGGGATTGTGATATGAATGATTAACACTTGTGGGAAATTGATTTTCTTTGATGTTTGCATTTACAATTCACAGAATAAGAAAATCTCTACAAAGCACATAAAAATAACAGTGATGGTAATTACGCAGTTTTACAATATTTATTATTGTAACGATATGTTATGCAGATAAAATGTTGGTTTTGCATTCTGAATGACCTTCTTTCATCCTTTTAATCGGCGAAAATTTGTTTTTATTGCATGCCTCTCAGCTTGTCTGCTGTCACTAATTTTCCAAATTTACATGCAGAATTGATGAGCCTTGATAGATGGTATTTGAGATAGCTTTTTTGTAGAATTTATCACTCTTTTATTGGAGTCGAAACTTGTAACTGTAAATCTTTTATTTTGACTATTACTCTTGTCGGATTCATCTGTCTCAACATGACCCCACCTGCGCAAATTTTCTAAGAGGAAGTGAAGAGAGTTTGTGAAAGTCTGTTTCCAAATGTCAGACAAAACACTGGCAAACGGGCGTATTTATGAAGGAGGAAACAAGGACTAATTTTCTTCCAAGTAATAATGTATGTGCCAAGTGTGAACGAATGTTTCATCTATCCTGTAAACAATAATATTTCTTCTACGAACCCAATTTAGGTATACTATTTTTCTTGTCCTTCCCTTCCTTGTTTATATTGAGTAATGTAATCATTCCAAACACGATGAGATGATGATCATGGTCCTTGCTCAGTTATTGACAGAACATTGCAAATACAAAAATATTTTTATTTCGATAATGTGATTTCAGTTATATTGATACTTGGCACGTGTAGAATACAAAGAAAATTATATTTCTTTATCGTTGAATACCAAATGCATTTTTCTCTATCTCGAAACTAACGCTTTCCCAAACTGTGCTGCTTCCTTAGCGCTTGGATATTTCTGCGAATTTGAAGAATTCAGCTCACGAACTGATGTCTTTTTTCCCTCATGCAAGTTGACCGTATGTGTGTCTACTGTTTATTTGCCTATTGCCACTTTTATTTCCAAAAAACTAACAGTGTATAACCAGAGCATACATTATGTATGTGACTACATGACCCTCGTGCTATTATATATGCACACCCTCAAGTGTATTAACACTCGGTTGCAAAAAAAAATTAAGTGGCCTTCCACGTCCGTTCGAATTCATGGAATTGGGTTATTTACAACCACCAACTCCCAAATTCCCAACAAATGGTTTCATATTTACGAACACTAAAACGAAGTAGTCTCTTGTACAGTTTTTGTGTTGCATTTCACATGTCATTTAGTATTCCCAAGAATTATTTAGCTACATATTGGAGTGTAGGAGGAATATAACATGTAGTCATTTGGTTTAACTAAACTACCAGCAATAAGGATAAAAAGAGATCAAGTAAATACGTACTTAATAGTAGGGAAAATACTCATTGTGTGAGCATCTACTGTATACTTATTAGTAGGTATGTATGTAGCAAGTAGTATGTATGTTGTGGCTAAATAATAACGAAAGTGCTCATACATACTTACCTCAATTATATTTTGGTAAAACATAAAAAATGTTGAATGTGCTCCTGTTAATATGGCGCCACAATTTATGTTTGTTTATACAACAATAGTCATCTCTTGTTAGTAAGTGTGCAAAGAGCTAAAGCACCATTTACTAGTCATCATTAATATCCGCTTAGAGTGTCTATGTCTATGTATCACGAAATAAAATATGCACATAAAAATGCTACGCATAATAAAAAAATGTATTCAGGACTAAACGCATATAGTTTCCAACATATACACTGACTTATAGGCATACCAAGAACATAAATTGAGCTTTAACCACAATTAATCCCATGTCATTATAATGGACAATAAATTAGAAGATAATGCATTCGTAGAGATACAATATGTTTCAATATGTGTGTAGTTCATACGGGTTTTCGTCACTTCGTTTCCATAAAAATTTCCTCGTTTGTCTCATCTCATGCTTACTAACTACCACACGCTGTACCAGATATCAGTAGTGTGTGAATGAGGCGTTTAAATAAAAGGTTGATGTAGAAATATGTGAAAGTCTGAATCATACTCATCTATTTTCCCTGTAAAAGCTTTAATCAAAATCGTGACTTATATATTTATTCAAAAAGCAAATATAATGTTAGTTTCAACAATATGTAGTAGTAGTAATCATTGCTAAATAGAGCTGTATCGCTGACATTCAATATTAATTGTGCAAATGAACAATGTGAGTAGTTCCTCATTAGGAGCATTTTGTACATGATTTCGTCAAGTTAACATACTCCTTCATCTCGTCTGATAACAAAAGTCCACATAAGCATACAGACATCATAGTACCTACATACAACATAATATGTACATACCACAAGATATTTTTTCTATAAGGCACCATGAACGTTTTTTACACTTGGGCTTAAAAGAAAATCACGAGAATGATTATAGTTCTGGTAGCGTGTAAAAAAATCAACCAAATAATAAATGATAAATGTATCGTGATATTGTAGTAATGTGAGCAAAATGGTTAAATCATATACACACCTATACACAGTATGTGGACCACATAATGTGGTATATATGTACATATGTGGGGTGACATGATTGTGGTCAGTTTGTCTGTCATCATAACTTAAAGCAAACACTCCAGTCAAAGTGCCAACATTATGCAATCATAACACATTTGTCACATCACAAGTCATAGTCATAACACTCATGTTGAGTATTAGTTGTGCAAATACACAAAAATATTAAAGTGTGATTAAAAATTTAATGCATGTTGAATCAACATAAAAAGCGTTTGTGCTATGATCAGCAGTTTTGCCAGGAAATCCTTTTTCCTAATAATAATCGTAACCACTTTTCCTCTTCTTGAACTATAGCGAAAACCCTGCAAAAAATGTGTATGCAATAATTCGTGTAGGAGTCCTCCCACGATTACTAGGAGAGCCGTACAGTTTGCATTGAGGAAAAATCTTTTTGTGTTTATGATCAATGTTGTATGACACACACCACAACGAATGTGACAGCAGCAGAGGCAGTGCGGTTTTACTGCAGTGCACTTTACAATTTTTTTTTTGATTGGGACTCGTCTGTGTCGTGTCGTTTACAAAAATTATAAAAAAATATGTAACGACCATAAATATTATGCGCCAATCATCCCCCAAAAAAGAACTTCATCTGGCATTATTATGTATTAAAAGTATTAATGTACAGGTAGAATTGAACACATCAAAATGACAAATAGGACGATATGACAAAACAAAAGGAAATAAGCAATAACATTTGTTGGCGTCCGCTGAGTTTTTTTATTCACAATATATGATATGCGCTTGTACATATGAAGACATAACTTTTCAGTAGGATTGTACCTTGTGCCCTTTGAGCCTTTTTAATCCTTAATTTGTTATAAATTATTTGGGTGTACTAGAGGAAATCAATATACTTTTGAACACAAGCTGTGTGTGATGTTGACTACACCTCCTAAAACACCTCCGCACAACTATTACAGATTCAATATTATGTAGCTATGCTAATGTTACAGAACCAGCACGTGACAGTTTATTATTTGTGACATTTTCAAAATCTTGGCTCTTTGCAAGTAGCGACATTACATGTACAACATATCATATTATTTTATTTTCCGCATTTTAACTGCATTGGATACAGATAATTACTGCAAAACAAAGTAGAATAATAGCAATACATAGATCAGTCCGTATCTAATCTGTCTGTAGTAGTTTGTAGAATGTTTTCGCACGAATTGATTGTATATTAAGAAGGATATATATATAAAATCGAGTCACTTTTGATAAACTAAAAAAGGGCTTTTGACAAATTTGATATGTATCACATCGCAATAAGGCGGATGCACACCTATTTTCACTACATTTTACTACGCTGCATCATGATGCGCAGCCAACATCTTGACACGCTTAACGCTGTCGACTATCAATCATCCAAGAGCACCGCATGCGCACGCACAAGCTTACAAGGAAGTAAATCTGAGAATCGTACCAGCCAAGCAAATAAATGTATTGTGCAAGCTTGTGTACAAAATCATTCCACATCATAAACATCACTCTTTTGATTTTTATGTTTAATTTATATACGAGACCAGATTACCTGCAATCTGCAATTACCAAGTTTTAATTGTAATTCCGTACATGTAGAAATAAGCTTTTTTGCTACCATAATACACGTAACGAATAACACCCATGACCTGGAAAACAAAGCCGACAACGACCTAGTTCTGGGATTGAAAAAAATCCCAGTTTTGTTGTCCAGCAAAAGCCGTCCAAGTGAAACCAATAAAAAATATCCAAAAGCTGATCTTTGGCTGGCCATTTTCTTGTAACTCTGCTGCTGGTGTCTGCTCTCTACTTTGCACCACATACTCATCAAGACAAGATACGCACTACTGGTTTGCATAGGTGCCACTCTGTCTGTAGCGTTTGTTGATTGCTATTTTTGCGCATATCCTTTTAAACCAGAAGAAGATGTAGCTTACCTATATGTGTGTTTTCAGATTTTTTGAATCTGATTACGACAGTTTACATGTGATAAGTTATTATAATACGTAATATATTATTGTTGCTGTTGTTATCGTACGCAACATCTGAGAAAAACGTGATCATCATTTTACAAAGAAGTGTTATGATAATTAGAGCAGTTGATAACAATGTGTGTAAACAGCAGTTGTTTCTGTTATCTTCTTGAGAGTTTATAACGAATGCCAAATTAACATGAAAGTAGATTAGTCCCCTGAAAATCTACATGACAAATAGGTACGTGCACAAGAAGCGTGCCACGTTGCAGCACTTTTTTTTGCACGACAAAGTCAATCTCACAATAATGTGCACCATTTTACCTGTGATTTAACTGTAGGCTGTAATACTCATCCACTCGTGTTTATGAAGTATGAAAGCATCGTGATGTCTTAATTTGGTTTTCAATCTTTTCAGACATAATGCTTAAATTTTTCCATGTCTTGTTTTTTTTATTAAATTGTTTTCGTTCCTACTTGTTAGCACAGTTATTTTTTCTACATAAGGACAATACAAGTGCATAAATTACGTCTGAAAAACAATTTGGATGCATCAAAAAAGGAAGTCCATATATTATTCTTTAAAAACAACATCTGCCTCTTCCAAATAGTTCCTTAAAACACCTTCTCATTTCTTATTCTATAATAACTATCTGTATTTAGTAATCTCTCTGGAAAACATTTATTGTAATCCGTATTTTTAGAGAGGATGTATGATATCATACAGCTGCCATCAATAGATTTACAAGGTGAGTCCTTCATAATACCAAATGTACACTACATTATCGATTGATCGGTTTATATAAAAAATGTAGACATGTCGAGCTGACTAATTTTGGCTAGGTGTATGCGGATTTAAATAGCTACTGGATTGATTCACCAATGCTGGTGTTGCACATAAGAATGCTGCAAGAAATGTTTTAGCGCCATGGAAGGAATTATGACATGTTTGAACCGTCCTCGTTGACGAATAGATGAAATGATCTATACACTATAGTTGCTGCCGTCTTGAGCTATCATCCCCATTTGACAAGAAATCTAAAAACACAAACACCACTCTATAGGTTGTAGGTTGTAGGTACACATCACTGGCAAATATTAGTTTTGGTTCACCTGTGGCATAAATAAGACAAGATCCTGTTACAATGCAAAAATGCATGAATGATTGTATCTATCACATGTACCATGCAAATTGATTGATATTAACTGGTTTGTTCAACGCCATTAATTTCGTTAGTCATCTTTGTAAAAAGACACTTTCAAAGTTACAATAAATGGATTATTTTAAGATACCATCATAAGCCATGCATGATTATGAGTACACCTTCCAGAGCGCACGCGTAAAGAATATCAATGAGAATTTGAAATTAAATGCTACGACATTGAATGAAGAATATGACGCCTTTCACGGTAAGCCAATCAAATATTGAAGGATGTGCCAATTTGTTTTGTATAATTCTGGATTAAAATTACCTGCGCAGTTTTTCGGTAGAAAGTTGCACGTGTATTCTCACATTTGACCCACAAAATCTTGCATTTTCTGGCATTACAATCATTCTATGAATATAAAAATCTTTTGAACTCTTGCCCTTGCGTATTTTCAATCCAAAAAATCATATACACATGACTTGTGAACATTGTTTGCTCATATCATGCAAACAGAAATGTGGGACTATTTTTTTGGACAGTATTATATATTATGTAGGTACGCAGTATATTAGATAAATAATTGATAAAATACTAGATGACCTACGCGAGATGATGTAATGCCGATTCCACACGAGTCTCATTAACATTTTCATTTTTGTACAGCGCAGTGCTCATATATTATGTAGGATTGTATGCTTTTATTTTTAAAAAGGCCAAGAGGGAAGGGAACAAAAATCAAGAAATTTACTTTAATTCATTATGAAGGAAGCTCTTTTGCTTTTGTCCCTCCACTAATTTTGCATAGACAGTGACAGTCCATGCTATATTCACACAACTATCAACTATATAGCGGTGTCAGTAAATGGATGGCACTTGTTGACAAATGAAGGTGAAGAAAAGATAAATAGGAATTTATGTACCTGTTACGAAACTACACAACATATTATGTGGTGGTTGAGCTAGAGAGAGAGAGAGACAGAGAGAGCCCTTTAACTATGAATCCTGCTAAACTTTGTGTTCCTTCATTGCCCTTTTGACATTCACACTTTAATGGGCATAACCAGCTCATCGTCATTCGCAGTCAGTAAAATTACACATACGCATCTGTGCATATACGATTGACTATACATGGAAAAGTAACAAGACATTGCTGGCAAAAGCGAATAGCTCATTTACGATCTGATAATGTTTCCTTTTTGACGCTGAAGGTTTTGATCAGGGTTAATGAAATCTGTCATAAAAAGGCTGCTCATATATAAGTATACTCTCTCACATCAACGTCGTCGCCATCAAGAAGGCCAAATGGGCTAATTTCAATACAATGTGAACTTTTTTTTTCACTTGTTCATTCATTATCATTAGACTTTGTGTTTGTTGTACCGCATATATATATAGACAACTGACTGTGCTATTGATGATGATGGGAAGCGAGTGATAATATCTATTACAATGTACTAAGTTTTGGATAAATTTGATACGGAAGCTGACAATTAAGCCCAAGCTATATATGTTGTATGTGGGTACAGTCCTATGATTTAGAGGACTCGCATATATGTAGTGCTGCTGTTGATTATGCTGATAATAATATGATTGCATTGACTGTACGCGTGAACAAAATGCTAGATTAGTAATAATTATTGTTAATGGTGTTTGTATTTTGTATATAATACATAGTTATTTGATTATATACCAAATAACAATAACTATATAGTCCTAATTTGGCTGGGAGGTATATGACTTTTCCTTCACATCTGTGTGAACTTTTAGTACGTGTGTGTTATGTTTACTTCTTGCAATAACATGGTCGCTCTAATGAGCCTAATTAATATGTGATGTCACATTTTAATAGTACATACGTGATTGATAAGAAATATATAGGTACATAATGTTGTTGTTGTTGTTGTTACTGTACTATTGCTGGTGGTGCACAAGGCGGGATTTCTGATTTCTATCCGGTTATAATTATTTGAGTCCCGTATTTACTATCAGGCACGTAAGCCATTTAACGTTTATTTGTCACACAGATTATTGAATATAAAAATCAATACATGTGCTAAGCTACACTATGTATAAAGTCATAAACAAGAAGACGTCTTCAAGACAATCATCATCACTATATCATATCATTATGCAATTCATAATAATTATTAACATTCTTATATTTGAATTGATGACACTTATTCACGAGATGAACACGTGCTAACGTAGTGATCAAATAATAAATATGCAAAAAAATACTGATAAAAATGTATCTTTCAAAACAACTCGTTTTTTACAAGATAAGATTTTAACTTAAAACTTGTATAGGAAGGAGGAGTCCCATGTATGAGTCGTCTACAGACAGATTTATCGTGACTTGAATGACCTTAACTGCTGTGGGCCATCCACACAGTGGGAACGAATGTACTACTAGCTATATAGCAGTGTAATATGGAAGTGTAATATAAAAAAAATCATCATGGGTCATCATCAAGCAGAAAACATTAAAATAACATCCAACGGTTTGTATCAATTAGTTTTTTTTCTGTGTTGACCATATCATATCCTGTTTAATCTGTGAAGACAGAACCTCATATTCTCAGCTTGACTGACAATCACAAAATATATGACTGCTAATCAATTAGGCATGCAAACTCCAATTCAATAGCACCAATCAATTTTTGTATGGTCATTAATTTTTGTTTATTAAACAATATTTGTACACTACAAATTGATTAAAAAACGTTATGGCCATATAATCCAATGAAAAAATGGCAGAATATGTAAATATTTTAGGCATGGATTAAACCTAAGCCCTTAGAAGTAAAGACAATTTGTTGAATTGCTTAAGCAAGACTCCAATCCAATTGAATTAACTTCATTCTAGTAATATGCATGGAGCATGCTTAATGGATGAATGCATGCTTTCTTGCTATAAAGAATATTTATGAGAGAGATGAGTCAGATTGAGAGAGAAAAAAACCAATAATCCTTATTTTTCCAACTTCTGGAAAGATTTTTCCTAATACTCTTACATTGGATGGGCACGCAATGTATGGAAGGAAATCACCTTGTTCATTAAAAGCTACGATGTGAGTATTTTTCCGGATTTCATCACAAACAAAAAATAAAAATTAGCTAAATTGGTTCTTGTTTTTTTACTCAAATTATAAGGATGATTTGCTGCAATTCTCCATTACACAATATGGAAAATATTATGATGCGCCACTTCTTTTGATTGTTCATTGTTTATTATCCAACATGCCAGCAGTATGCCTACGCGCTATAGGAGGAGGACCGTTTTTTATTATTATGAACTTTTGTTGATGAAGATGACAAAAATATGATGTGTGTGTGTGTATGTGCTAACAATTCGTTATCTTTCCTCATCTCCTCATCACTTCACAAACAAGTGAGTGTATAAGGCCAATCTATGGAATAGCAATGTGGAGTTAATTGGCACTATAAAGCCAACTATAAATTATGGTCTGGTCAGACTTCGTTTTTATGTAGTAGGTATACATGTTTTTGTGTATTCAGTGTTTTCGCATGTATGTATGTAGATATTTGATGGCTAATCCTTTTTGGCAAGAATCGATTTTTACTAGATCAACTTCTAATCCAATATGTAGTAGTGAACGAGTGTGATAATAAAAAATTGATTTATATCAGCAAAATATTTAAGTGTTTCATGTTCACCTAGATCGTCTTTTTGCCAAGTGAGATGTGCTAGCCAGTAAAAATATTTAATACACAAGATTTTTTCTGCATGCTTCTGATGATGTATTTACGACCAAAAATTGTAGCACGCCACTTATTACATAAATGCTTTTTGTTCATTCAATATTAAGTAATGCCTAGTATATGAATAGGGGAATTGAATTAAACTGATGATAGCTTTTGTTTGTCTGTCGGTCTATCATTGTAATATTTATAGTATACATTTGTATACGGATCTCAATCTCGCCCAGGCCTAGTGCACGACATGCAACGGTGTACTTTAAAAAAAAAATTAGTTCAAAAAAAAGTTTGCTACATGCTTATTAAAATTAGTTGCACTACCTGAAATTTGACTAAGGAAGGGTAGTAAAAAAATATATTATAGTGCTACCTAATTATTCCGATTATTTGTTGGCAAATTTTGGTTTATGATTCACGAGTGCGTATTTTATATTTTTACTAGCCCCGATGTACTTTTGACCTTCAGAGGCTACCTGCTATAATCTGGCCAAACTTCCATCTTAGTAAACTCGATCATATATCATCATGGATATTATGTATATTACTCATGATATGATAAAAAATCCTGTACTCAGCATTCTCGCATATTTTACTCAATGTCAGAAAAGGATTCGCCCATTCTCCATGATTATATATATAGGTATGGTATATGAGTACGTGTGTACGAAGGATTCTTTTTTTCTCGGTGATGATTGCTACTATAATGCTATATGGAATGCAAATACTGAGTTGCGTAGTTCGTGAACAAAAGTACATAATATCTACAACCCTACATATTTTTGTGTTTTTTGTAGAGGACCAAGAAAACAAAAAAAATATGACAGACCATGAATCTATATATAACATACTAGAACGAAGATGATTGATGAAATACGATAAGCAAAAGTCAAAAGTCGATGAAATATGTTTAAATAAAAAGGGTGCTATGTACTTACCACAAAAAAACAACAAATACTGGACACCACCACCATGGACCTTGACTTGTTTTCCTCACTTGAAAAGAAAGCTACGTCACCTCTTGAAGCCGTGGAGGAACAAATATGTGTGCAGTGGAGAGTTGATCCAATTTTATAGAAGATCACCTAAAACAAAAAATAAAATGTCATCCATAAGAATAAGAATACATAAGAATATAATATACGCAACGAGAAACGTACCTCTCACAGACAAAGGATGATCATATTTTTACAGTAAACAAATGTAAACAAAGAATTGTATGCAAATATTTTTTGTTCGGGAAAGTATATAATTTGTAGTGTACACAACAAAGATGAAGATAATGACACAATTCTATTTTATATTCTATGTACATACTGCATTGTGTGTTGATAGTAGGAATGCCGGAATGCAGCATATACTATGTAATAATTTTACATTGCATCGTACAAAATTATTATGGCGGTAGTAGTTAGAGATTATATATATTTGGCTAATTTCATTATCATGCTATACAATGTCCATGCCCACAATAATAGCACGACTTTAAAAAGTCCAAAGTAGGCATAAGGTTCCGTTTCTGTCGTGTGGGTACAAAAAAAGGTACATTCAACAAAGTAAACAAAGCATCAGAGAGAGAGGAGAGAGAGGGTCATGTGCATTGTGCACATTAATCGTTCATTCACACATGTTGTGTCTGAAATCTGTGAGAGCTACTCCCAGTTTTCACAAGGCATTACTAAAATATGTACATGATGGTGTGTAGGGTGCATGCGAGTGCGATACGGATTTCGCCCACATTTTTCTTGGGAAAACAACAAAAGGTCACATATGAAAAGTTTGGTAACAGTTCAATTTATTTTTAGGAATTCCTTTGAAGTCCAATCCCATTAGGATTTCAACTGAAGAAGATGATTTCAGTTGGATTGAAGGTGAGCCAACAATTTTCTACAGAGTAAATCGATAGCATACGCAGTGCACAGTAAACTGCATCGATTGAATTTATACTTTTATGCTTCGCTATATTGTCCTTCAAATTTCATTATGAAATTAATTTTTTTATCAACACACTTTGCGCAGTCAAGTATTATATTATGTAGGTTTACCTCTTACATATTACGTGTATATTTAAGGCTATACACATCCTTGTCTTTGTTCATAAAAATTACAACGTCAAATAAAAATAATAAGCATCATTTAAAGTAATTAGTCAGTTATTTATCTCGTAGCCTCCTTGAACGTAATTTAAAAATATTTAACTGCAACATTAAACAATAGTTCCTCATATGCCAAATGCGGGTATTAACTTGATTTGAGATGTGTAAATACTACAAGGACTTTACAAATTGAGTAATGGTACATATCATGTGCATTTAGTCACCCAATTGTAAAAACACACTAATTCATTTAAAATTTCAGGAAATTCAAATGAAATACCCAATCACAAGTAATTTAACGTATTTGTTGAATGTTTCTTGAATCAAATCAAGATGAAATCTTTGTCATTGCCTTTCACTGTCGTAAAGAAAATATATGGTTCAATTATTGATGTATGGTTTCCCGATAAAATTAATAATTGTTTCAACAAATTTGTATCAAATATTTGTGTGGGTAAACATATGCAGATGCAGAGTGATGACATATATTTATTTTTCCCTACATTCTAAATCTCTAATGGCCCCCATCACTGTAATTGTAGCAAATAAATACAAATGGGAGTTATAAATATTTGAGAATTCTATCATGAAAGTAAACATCGTTGACACATCATGGTTTTGTTCAAGGTATCGTTTGGGAGAAGAAATGTGTCTTTAGTTGTTAGTGGGATGATGTGAAGTGAATAATAAGCAGATGCATAAACGTTTAATCTGATGATATTGTGTAGTGCCAATTTATATGCTACACACATTTTTCTTTGTGATATGCAGTTTACATAGTATATAGCGACCAATAGTGTGATGATGACGGAATGCCTGGATTTAGCTCAGCAGCAGAAATGAATGGAACCATAAGACTTATAAATGTTTTTATTATTACATCATTTTGCTGGATAGAGGACATCTGGGAGTGTTCTTCATAAGAAT
>JAHZNC010005479.1:0-15234 GCA_027744095.1 Zhuqinia jingwanae | reverse complement strand
AATTTCATATTGAAATTTCAATACATGAAATGAGAGCTCATCAGTGAAGTGAGCAGAAAGAGCTATCCAACATTTATGCTACGCTTTAAGTTGGAATCTAATGTTTTTTCCGTCTGCATGACAAGAAAAATACTTCTTGAAATGCTCCTTTTTAAATGCATGGAAATGCCAAGACTGCAAATCACATGATCTTGGGTATACCTACTCGCCCGGTGATACTCTTTGAGCCTTAAGCTTAAAAGTAACAAAGAAATATTCTGTGGCGTCAACCTTCAGCGGAAAACACCCTTACAATATCTGTCTGCTATTGAATTACTTGATCCAGCAAGCCTTCCGCTTTTTTCTTATCTCCAGCAATTATAATCAGTAAATCAAGAAACGTAATTGTGAAGGACTGGTAGTAGTTTTCTCTTTCACTCCCGTTCACGTCCCTTTTCTACTGACGTGGTCAAATAAATAGGACGCAAACAAAACAAAATACACTGCACACAATATATACATTCACATCCAAAATAATGCTTGTTCGGTTTCTTCGTCCATATGCAAGTGACAAATGAAGCTGTATGAGGCCCAGTATTTATACAATAAGTAGTAGTTATTAAATAAGTGTTGCTCTCTCGATGGGAAAGTAATTACTATAAATTGAGAGACAACTTGAACAGTTTTCTAGTATATGTACCTATTTATTTGTATGTTCCTTGTATGATGTATGTGGTATGTATACTGGAAAAAAGATGCCAGGAATTAAATTGGCTTTTGTCTCAAGTCTTTCATATAAAAAAGAGTAAGGCAAAAAATGTCTGTGTCTACGTTGTATGCAAATCCTAATAAGTTTGAACATCGGAGATCGTTTGTACCTGTGTCTCTGATGTAAATGTAGCAGCAAAATGGTAAATATTAATGAGCACAAGTTTCTCAACAACAACAACAACAAAGTTACATAATGGGCTTGAGGATAACAGACAATCTTTTTTTGCTCTATCGACTTTTTGTAAGTAAATTTATACTCAGCATTAGACTTTTTTTTGTACTGTACAAGTTGTATTTGTACAAAATACTTTTATCTTCATAAATTTTCTTTTCTATCTCTCCCTTTTCTTTTTATTTTTCTCAAGAGCATGCAGTATAGTTCAAAATATCATCTCAATCTTTACTTTTTTATTAGATAAAAATAATGAAATGTGTTTGCAAAATTATGCCTCAGCGAATGCATAACTTTCCGGTAAGTACACTGGAAGCTTTTAAGGATTACTTTCTCTCAGGATGTACTTTCTTTTTTCTGAATTTTTTCCACGCAAAGAGACATCAGTATTTCTTCTTTCTTTTTTTTGGCGGAGTAAACTCGACCTCCTTTTTGCTAGCTGAGATTTTGATTAAAGAGCAAAATTTTAATGTAAGAGCAGGGTCCAAGCGGAAAAGGGGGAGGAAAAAACGAAACTTGAGTGAAAAATAAAAATGCTACTACAATGTTGTCCGTGTAACAAATATTTTCCATGAATAAAAGTGTACTACCAGGCCTTATACTTGCATGCATTACACTTTAGCGTATATAATATATATATATATACACAAAACTAATCTACACAAAATATATAATTTCTTTGCTCACATGATTTGGCAACAGAGGGGCAAATTTGCTGTATATTTCGTGGTAGTGCTTTAATAAATGTCTTTCTTTCGTGCAAGAGGTGTGTATGGGAGATGGAGAAATTACTTGCAATATTTTACCTAAACTGTCCGCCTCCCTTAAAACGCTCTTTACTTTCTCCCTCTCTCACATTATTGCCATCTTAAATACGGGAGATAGTGATGTGACTACATGTATGCGTTCTCTTTTGCCATAATGTTACATTCAGGTTGAGAGAGAGAAAGAGTACGTTTTATTTCTACACTTTCAGAATGACATCCAAATCTCAAGTATAATATATGTAGTAATATCTGTATTATTAGTATAAACAAATATATTTCGTAAGTAATTGAGTATAAAATTGAAATATTTTTTTACATCACAGATTTCTGTTATATGTCATATAGTAATGTATTGTAATATAACTTACACACACATACCTAATATTTTAAAGTCACACAACTTATTTTCAATCTTTTCCTGTTCACCATTGTTAAGCTGGGCGAAAAATAATGTCTTGTAGGTATTATGGTTCATTAAAGTTGCTTGTATTAATTAGTTTTGTGAGGTTATTAATAGGGGAGCTTCCAAAAATAATCCTGTGTTTGGAAATTGAATAATTTTGGATAAGTTCGGACGAATTTAGGGACTGCTGTATGATGGAATGATGAACATAATGCAAGCATATTGTTTTTTTATACATAAATGAACACGAACGAACATCGCATTAAACCGGAGGCGATAAAGGAAACGAAAAAAAAATCGTTTATGATCATCTTCATGATCATGACCGAATTTGAATTTGGAAAAAATACGAAATGGAAATTTCCATTGGAGATTGAAATTGATTTAGAGCGTTTTTGCCAACCTGTGTCAAATTAAAAATGGGAATCTCATTATCCAACTCGAAACCCTCACTACGAGAAATTGGAAATGTAATCAATTACAAAACCGTTGCTTTCCATTTGAGAGCTACATACAATGGCGTAATCTCGAAATATAATAAAAGTTGTTCAAGTTACAAATTGAAACAAAACATTTTTAAACAGTGTCAATTATCTTCGCTTTTGCAAGACATTCATTTTAGTTGAAGTAAGACACTTGTCTTAAGTATATATCCCGTTGTATCACGGAGAAGAAGTTACGTTTTTAATGAAAACGCACAAATGTGTAAGGATTTAGTTTCTCGTCAACATTTTTCCTTTTGCTCTATGTTTTTCTTTGTCAAGAGATCATCTTGGATATAGTTGGCACTTAAACTTTTCCAATATTATCTTTCTTACTTTTCTCTTTTCCACACAAAAAAAGTAGTTCAATAAATGGGAATGCATGCTTACGTAGTGTAGCAATAGCTAGATTTTTTTTTTTACAAAATATTATTTTCATGTGATATGCTTACATGAACATGTATTTACTCCTTACTACTACAGCATATATTTAATATATTATTATTATTATTTCATTCGTAGAGTACATATATATTTTATGCATACACATATCTTGACGTGCTGTTAATATTGTATAAGTAAAATAAGAATTGGTAAGTAGGACATAACATAATATACAACCTATCGCTGATAGATATATACGTATATACCAGGACGAGATGAGAGTATGATGGTATTATATATTGTAGTAGAATCCATTAAATACATTCTTACATTATGGTACGTACGTAAGTGGCATAAATTTTGGCTAGTTGCTAGTTCAATCTTGTCCAGGAATATGTCGAGAAATGGTGAAAAAGATCCATCTCACTTATGTGCACTTGGTGAGCACGTTCCGCTCAACAGAAAAAGAAAATGCATTTTTTTGCTCTCTCTCTCTCTTCTCTGTAGACATCATGTGATGTTCATGATGAGGATCGTAAAAGGGGGAAAAGGAAAAAGAGCGGTTGGTGGTAAAGGTGCTTCTCATTCATCTGCATGACATGTGTGTAAGTAATCTAATGTAATGGCTACGGCCAGCATACTGATTATCCATCCACACACATTGCTGCTTGTGCTGCTACAGACACACATTTCATAACGATATATTATTATGCCAGTGTGGGAGTATGAAGCAATATTGTCATCGTGGGAGACCAGAGAAAATGAATGGGATGGAAAGGCAAGGGACCCTGAGAAAAAAAGAGAAAAAAGAGTGAAAAAACAGGGCCACTGAGTGAGAGAGAGAGCCTTTCATAGTCACAAAGTAGTGCAGAGTAGGTTGGAAGCATAATGTAGCAAAATTGGGAGGCAGGTGGTGAATGAAGACTCGTCAATCCATTTTATCCTTCCTAAATGTAATAATCATTATATTCTATTCATACACGATAGGATATGTTCTCATTATTAATAAAATGTTAAAGAATGAAGAAATAACATATTATAATATATGCTACAATATATATATATTTGCTTCAAACAAAATTTAATATGTCTACTTTTCTGACAGTCATTTGTGAGCAATATGCTGTGATCGCTTTATAATATGAGCATATTTAGATATGCATCCTATTTGCACAAAATCCAAAAATAGCATAGGTATATAATTTTTTTATCACTTTTTCAGGCTATATACTATTGTGGGTCTTCTAATCTATGTACAAAACTTTATTTAGACATCAGCAGCATTTTACACATATATATATTATTTATTCCTTTTACCGCAAAACGGACTGAAAAATGTAATAAAAATAAAAGTGTTAAAAATGTCTAAATAACATGTTTCGTTTTTGTATTCATTCGTATTTTTATCGTATGAACAATAGATTTTTTTTTGTAAAGTAAGTAGTAAAATAATAATAATAACAATAATAGTAAATAAAAAGTATTCCAGTTTGATTTTCTTATCTGGCTTGAGAATCGACACACAAAAAACTTTTTTCTTTCTATCTTGATCTCTGTTGGGAAATCAATAGTTTACATCTCTTTCGGCAATAGTTTTGCGAAACCATACACACAAATTAGAGAATGCAACAGTACCCAAACTTCTATTTAGTTTTGTGGTATGTAAGTGTTCACAAATACACACATAATACATAATATGTATGCAAAATACATTTTTTTAACACATACAAGTGTACATGGTAATAGGAAAGCATGCAGAGAAAACAAGTTTTATACTGAGCACAAGTAACTGACAAAACATATGCAGCCATCCATGTAAAATTCGCACAAAAGAGAGAAAGAAAATAAAATAGAGAAAAAGACGAAAAAGGATGAGAGAAAATTCTGTGTGGATCTTTTGTTGATAGTATTTTTTTTAGGTTACAATAATACGAGCCTAGCAAATCAACATACATATTATCGCCTACGTATACATTGGTATGTACAATGTAGGCATATACTAGTCTGCTTGTTATACGGATAGAAATATTTTCTCTCTCTCTCTCTCTCTGAGGACCTTGGGAAACCCCAAGTTTCACAAAACAAAAGAATAGGAGGGAGAGAAAATGAAAAGCTAAACACACAATAATAATGATAATAATCTTAAAAAACAAAATAATTCTATCAAGGAAAAAAAAACTTCAGCACTACTGTCATGTCATATGTATGTTTTATGCATTTTATTTCTTTGTAAAAGATATATTTTATGGTAAATAAATACTAAATAGGTACATAAAATAAAGTGGCATTTGAAATCATCCTTTCTCTAAAGATATACTACACTGCGGCGCAGTACTATTAATAAATAATTTTATTTAAAACATTATTGTTTGACTTTTATCTATACATTTCGAGATATACACTGTAATTTATAACTACAGTTTCTACAAAGAGAATTATGATGAATACTAAAACTATATATACATGCTGACGTGCTTTTTTTAAATATATTTTCAGCTATTTATTTATTTTATTTAAAATAAATATATACGTTATACTAACGTTACAAGCATTTTATAATTTATAAAATGCATCGTATAATATTTAAATATATAAAAATTTCAAACTCAAATATAAGTATTTACATTCTTATATAATGTAAGTTACTTCAAAGTTAGTTTGCCGTGTATACATATGAGCTTCCACAGCCACTCCTCCTCCTCCTCTTATTCTTCGCTTCCTTTTACTCACTCCAAAAGATAACAAAACAAGAAGAATAACTTTGGACTCTGAAACCACACACAATAGATATATATATATATACGAAGGCCTGTAGAAATTGTATTATTATTACATAAGATCCGGTTCATTGACTGTTCAAGAAGTGGGTAGTATACAAGATAGTACGTAGTACAAAAGACGAGGACAGAGAAAAGAAAGGACATGAAGACACTTAATTTTTTTTGTATGCACTATCCTCACACACATTCACTTCAACTCCTTCTTATATAATATTTTCTTTCCTGGTATTGGTATTACTTTCAGTTTTAACCAGTTTTTTTTTCTTCTTCTTTTGCAAGTGTTACTACTACTACTACTACTACTACTGCTGCTTCTGCTATTGTCACTTGACGAAGAAGGAGTGGTGACGGTTATGGTGGTAGTGGCTGGGGTACACACACAATGGATGTGAAGAAGAATGCTTTCAAGTGAAACCGTTAAAAAATATAATATCAACGCCACGTTGTAAGAAAAGTATTATGAGTGGTATTACACGTGAATCTGCTCATTGTAGGCATTGAAAAGAGAAAGAAAGAGAGAGACACACACATACAAATGTGTACAAACTAAAAAACGTAATTTTTTCTTCGGGTTCTTTAATACAAATCTATTATAGCAAGGAATTCACCCGTGAAAGTAGACCAGAATTTTTCAGTTCTCTATCCCGCAATCACGTTCACAGGGAAAAACCAATAAACCAAATCGACCTTCTCTTTTTATGCTCGTTTAACTCACTTCAAAAAAAAAATAGGGAGAGAGAGGAAAAAAATATGGCGTGGTTGTTAAAAGCTGTTACGACCATCATCATCGTCATCACCACTACCGTCACCACACCATCATTTCTTTACAGTGTGCTACTCCTATAATATATACCTATTTCTATAAAGGTTAAGTTTTTATTTCTCTAAAGGGGCAAGAGAAATAAGCGGGACAAGAAGAAGAGAACTCATTTTCACATTTGAGAAAGATTACTTTCTTCCACTCGACACCATCATCAACAAGACCACAGCTATGCCACCATCAGTGACACTTCCTTTACCTCACAAATGTGACATAAAAAATATATCTAGTCAGTTCCTTCTTTCGTCATCATCATCGCCAGCAGCAAAAGATCAGGACAGTCATGAGTCATCATCATTAGTACCATCGTACCAGGCTGACTGAGAAATATATAATAATATAAGCGGCCAATTGGTAAAACCCATAATAATAATAATGATATATAAAATTATATACTATGACTATGAGAAAGATGAAGTGGATGAGAGGTCTTGATGTCCCACGCCATTGCCATGCACTTCATACTTCATTCTGTCGTCTTCAGAAATATTCCATTAAAATATAGGAGCGTCACACCAACAACAAGATTCGTCAGTTCATTTGTCAAACTTAAGATAGTCCGTACGTCTCATTATTATTATTATTATTTTGGAAATGATTTTTGGTGGTGTAAAGGCATAGCTTATTTACAGCTGAGGTTATTTTTGGTCTATTATAAAGGAATGTTCCCCATTTTCACTTTTGTGTGTGCCACCACCCACCACTTTCACCAACCACACCGCAATGTACCACCTTCGATCACACACATTATACAGTACCCGGAATTATATTTCATAAGAGTCATATTTTGAGAGAAGAGAAAAAAAATCACTAAAAGGTAACACACTCAGCAAGCCATGCACACATACATAATACATGGTGATACTGTATGATCCAATAACAATAGTTAATGGTGTACTTCCAACACTAATAATAAAAAAGAATGAAAAATGTATACACTTTTATTGTCAAACCAGAGACACGGGTAATAAGAAATTTAGGTTTTCATTCCAGACAGGCATTTTTATACCCTTGTTATTATCATTATTAACTATGATTGATTCCTTTTCATTTTTAAATATATATAATATGTAAACACACACGCACCACTCTTTATACAATATTTAAAAAAATTATATTAGAATACAATTCCAGGAGGTATATGGGACATGAAAATGAATTTCAAAAAATCAGTAAAAGGGTTTCTCCGTCCTTTCATCATCCATTCCATATAGTTGAGTCATCATCAATATCTAACGTTTCTGTTAACGAGTAAAGAGAGAAGCCAGAAGAGAAAAGCTTGTGAAGAACCATTATCGAATATGCACGCATATTTTCTTCTGCATGCATGGTTATATGCACAATATATACGCCTACACAGGGAACAAGAAGAAGAAGAAGAAATAAAAAGAAAGCGGAATGATTGATGTGATGTTTCCTCTCTGCTAAGTTACTTGCTTTATTCCTTCCATAAAGCACACATCTAATAATAACATACATTATAGGTGGTAGAACAGAAGCGGATCAACTCAAAAGGTACCACCACCCCAACAGCAGCTATAATAACCCAAACTGGGTACATGTTCAATTTCGCCATGCCTCCTCACTTCTGCTATCTGAAGGAGCTTATTTTTTTTATCCTGCTCTCAATTTTCGAGAAATAAAGGTGAACTAGGTATTATGCTGTTCCATCTTCTTTTGACTTATTGAGTCAATACAAAACATTGTACACGCATGCATTTGGTCCTGTTTGTTGTTTTCTCATTCAATCTCCAAATGGAATATATGCATACACCTTCTTAACAGTAGTAGTTGTAGAGTATCTGTCATCATCGTCAATCAAAAGGAGATTCAATCCCAAGTATTTTTCTTCTTTCTCTCCCTTTCAAGAAACTAATCGACATTCATATTGTTGTCGTTTGACGTTGTGTACATAGGTATATCACCACTACCATTCGATTCGCTCTCATTCCTCCGAGATAAAAAAAAACGTGTAGGAGTTTGGGTGTTTGATTTTCGTGTCATTTGCTTGCTCATTGCTCATCAATCCATGTTTTCCACGGTCCCAATATTAATATTCGTGGTGAATTTTTTGTCCTACATTTCTTTACGCTGCTACCTTTCACCTTGGCCCTTATTGACTTATTTCCATCCCTTTCGTTTATTTTCCTTATTACAAAATACGATTCTAAATATTCCCTATTTTTTACTGCAATTTTATAATAAGCCGCTCGCTTTGTAAACAGTTGTAAAATTAAATGACAATTGTATTTGTCTTTTGTCTACGAAAAAGAGTAAACGTTTGGATTTTACATCATCAGACACAGAGTTTTACAGGAAAAATTGTAGTGCAAATAAAGGCCGGTTGTTCCGACTCACATGACAAATTCAATTGGTGGTGGTGGGATCGGGTCTTCATCAAAATATAGCAAGGTACCTATGTACATATAATATATTTAAAAAAGCTACCGAATGGTGGAGGATGCTGTGTGCCACTATAATTTATACTAGCGCTACACAACCAGTGAGAAAATTGAGTTTCCGTGAATTGTGCTCGCTTCGCTACCTCATCCTTTCACTTCTACTTTTTTTTGTATATTAAACTACGAGGAGAAAAGTGTAGTGCGAGTGAAGTGAGGATATATATATTTAGCCAAACAAACAACGGAATCGAATTTTTCTCCTTTTCACTTTACGTGTCTGCAAAAACGACCGAGAAATCTTTTGGAATATTATGCAAATCGTTTCTCGCGTAACGGCTTTTTCCGACTGGTTGGTGAGCAATATGTTCTCATTTATCTGATGGAATTCTTTTTTTTTTGTTTGAACAAAATTTGCAATAACAGGAATCTCACGCATAAATTGCATTGAAAGAGAGTGGGCATTTGAGTCGAGGAAGGAGTACACGTTTTTTGAGCTATAAAACAGCCCGACTGACACGTAAGATGTATATCTACCTATACATTATTAACCNTTTTTTTTTGTTTGAACAAAATTTGCAATAACAGGAATCTCACGCATAAATTGCATTGAAAGAGAGTGGGCATTTGAGTCGAGGAAGGAGTACACGTTTTTTGAGCTATAAAACAGCCCGACTGACACGTAAGATGTATATCTACCTATACATTATTAACCAAGTAAAGAGCCAAGAATCAGACAGAGAAAAAACACACACAATATAACCAAGCAGTTGATTATGTTTTCATCCCACCACAACAGGAAGGGTTTTAGCAGCAAGGTAACCCCAGGAAGAAATAGAATGTTGTGAGATCCACTACTGAACAACTGAACCAACTCAATTTGTAACGATCACTTCTTGTGTTCCGGGAAGGTGTTTCAGTTGAATATAAATGTTCTGATGTTTGTAGTTTGATCTTGATCATATAGAAAAATGTAGATAACGTCAGGTAGAACTTGTATATATTATAGCTTTGTATTTCATTTGGATTCGATAAAAAAAATAGTTTCCTTTTTTACCCCAAAACTTTCTTCAAATATATACATACTTAAATTTTCCCGCTGAACTGAGTGCAAAAAAATGTTTTTTTTAAAATAGTGTTCAGTACAAAATAGTACAAATGCAGATTCATGTCCGGTTTAACATTAAAATTATTTTTGTTGCATTGTAAAGTAACATTAAATAGAAACAAAGACGCAAATTCGAAATACACAAATAGTCGGTTGTTGTTACTGTGTTTTTTAAATAGTGTTCAGTACAAAATAGTACAAATGCAGATTCATGTCCGGTTTAACATTAAAATTATTTTTGTTGCATTGTAAAGTAACATTAAATAGAAACAAAGACGCAAATTAGAAATACACAAATAGTCAGTTGTTGTTACTGTGACCGAGAATATCGTTGATGTACTGATCTCTCCTACTCCATCTCCAATATCTGTAGTATGAAAAATATGAACGGATTGAAAGGTTTTCATATAACATGGGGCTGTCAGCCAAATGCGTAATGTGCTTATAATATGCCCATCTACACCTACATTTCACAATACATTTTAGATGATAGCATTGCTAAAGAATATAGATTATTTAGGCAGATGTCTATATATTTTTGCTACATGATGGTAAATAGTTGTTGTTGTTGTTGTACATGTACTTTTGTACACCACCACACTGATCGTGAGTAGCATCCTGAAGTTTGATACGAATGGATCCACATGGACTTCCTTCCTTAAGATTTTATCCAAGGGAATCATAAATAAATAAGTAAAAAGCATATATACAGTATAATCCTAGAGAAAAAAGCACAAATCCCAGGAAAATATCCAAGCACACACTATATATTTATGTGAAAGAAAAAGATTTGAAAATAAAAAAGGAAACCACAGTACAATGGATTTTCTTCCACTCTCTAATACAAAAATCTTTGTCTGTAAACCAGAAGCTTTTACTGTTGACTATAGCACACAAAAAAAAACTTGGAACATGAGCACAAAGATTTCAAGAAAATACCATTAGAAAAGTTGCCACATGCACATAAGCAGTACTGTCGAGAGAGGCTATGCAGGAGAAAGAATATGTATTTGTTATCAATGAAATGCCAAAAAAATAATGGAAATAAAGGAGTATATGTCTACATGTATGAAGACATTAATAAAAAATGATCTTTGTACTGTGCGCATGCAGAAAAAAAAAGATTCATCGTCCTTCAACTGCCTGATTTAAAACAATTGCCGGAAATCTTTGAGCTTTTCTTGGCATTTAAGGAAATTCCAAATTTTTTTTTCAGGCCGAAAGGAAAACCGGTACTTATTTCTATTGAAGCCAATATCATACAAATAAACTATATCTTTAAGTCATTACACAAGAGAGTTTTGCTGTTTCCTGTACAAAGCCAGACTTTTTCCCCCGCTGTTGTACAAAAGGACGCCAAATGTGCGCACCTAATTTTTTATGAATATGCGTAAGTCAGTAGCCCATTTCCCCCTAAAAACTACAAAAGTAGAGCATTCGTTTCTGACTTTAAAAAAAATAGTAGATCAATATTGTATGTTATTCTATCTTATTCTCTGTGAGACTGGCCAATTCGTCTCTGCTAATTTCTAATGCCTTAATACAAAATGAAAATAAATCCAAAAACCACATACGTGTAATATACATTATATATATAAGTTGTAGGGGTATCATCTTATAAAAAGCACTGCGTATACTTACACATGTGTAAGTATTTATCACTCAATTCCACGGTAATATGTATTTATAACTACATAGCTAGACGAGGAAAGGAAAACAGAAAAGCGAGATAAAGAATAGCCACCAACAAAAGGCTTCATTTCAGTTGGTATATAGTGGTGGTGGTAAGTTAAAAAAATATCTAAAGAAGTACACAACTCTTTTCGCTGCAGCCTCGATTTTAATCCCGAACCCTCAGCTAAATTTCTCCTACTTATTTTCCTTATTTTTCACATCACCCACCCGCTCAATCGTTCTTTCGTCAACTTACATCCATATACCTAGTTTCACTACTTCCATAAAGAAAAAAAGCAGGGCAACTTTCATCTATAAAACTACAACTCTGCCGTTTTTTGTTACTACTACTACCACCACCACCGCCACTATATACAATCATGATCACAAAGCATCCGCGCAATATACCGAGAAACACTGATATCTTCACATATAAACCCATATATTTCCACGTAGTCTCATCGACTTTCTCTTATTTTAACAACATAACTCAAACTAAAAGAAGTAAAAAGAAGAATGGGAGAGAGCGAGAAAAAAGCCTTTACTATGATAATGGGGATTCATTCATCCAACGTGGCTGAATAAATGGCGGTGGCTGCTCCAAATTGCTTTCTCCATTTAAAACAGGAACAGTGGCAGTGTGGCAAAGGGAAAGACGAAAAAAGTGGATCCGCATGTATCCATAAAATACATCATTTTATATAAAGTGGTAGAAACTTGTAAGTAATGCGCTATGTTCACTCTTCGCTTCCACACCACACAACCGCCTCTACTGCTTCCATCCAACTTTAAACCTTGCGTTCTTTTTCCTCTCGGTCTCTCTCTCTCTCTCTCTCTCTGCTGTCCTCTTCCACTTCAACTCCGCTAACCCTTTACTCAGACTGTTTATGTGTGTGTGTATTTTTAACTCTATTCTAATTCCCATCTTCCCTGTCAGTATTTGATCCAAAATTATATACTCTTTACTATACTATCTGTAGTAATCTTAAAAAAATATGTACACAAACTTTCGTAGGTTTGCAATATACATAGGAATATAAATTAGTTTCCATCAGCATAAAAGCACCTTTTTACAATATATCACTAGGAAATATATTGGCAAAAAAAGAAGCTGATTTTCTCACTTGAGTCGACTTGAGCAACTCCCATTCATAAGGACAATATAAGCTTGCCACTGGTGTGCTACTATACATACAACCCTGACTCTGACTCTGCTGCTGCTGCTTATTCCTTCCTTCCTGTGGCTTTTTCTCAACTATGTCAGCAGTCAGTCAGCGGTAGGCACCTAGTTGACATAGGCATTTTGTAGGATTACTATCTTTCTCCTTTTCCCCCTTACTCATTCAGACAGAGAAAAGGGTACACATAAAACACAGTATATACAGTGTGTGTAGTAACAAAAAAAAAGAAGTTCAAGTATGGCTTGAACAAATGTGAAGTGTACACACACGCACACGTAAGGTTTTGCAAATTTGTAATATTATTAGTAGTAGTATCTCGGTCTCGTCGTGTTCCTTTTAAAGTCAAGACTACAGATATAGTAGTATAAAAGCTGGTGTGTAATATTAATGTTTAACATTATACATTTACACACACATATATAACATATATATAGGAACCTATGTATCATCATAAGCCAGCATGAACAAAATGTTGGGGAATGACATGAAAATAAATCTACTTTTTTGCCTTCGCGCTCTCTCTCGCTCTCATTTTTCATGCAATTACCATTTTTCTGTAATGTTGCTGCAGGCTGCCGCTGTAACTATATTGCTACTCCTTTTGACTTCTATCCCAAAAAAAACACACTCTTGGTGAATGGTGACTTATTATTTGCTTCTGGATGGAACGCTGTAGGTCTGGCACTGCTAGTTCGTCCAACCACCAAAATCTAATTATTTCGCACAATGTGACATCATTTACTCCAAAAATAAAAAGTCCTGATTGCCGTGAGAATGTCCAACTGTCTTTTTATTATTCTTAAATTTGTCTCCCAATCACAAATGAAAGTTCACACACTCACACACGCACATGAATCTAGCAGATTTATATATTTTGTCAAGTTATTAGCATGAAAGCGGGGCAATTTTGAGCTGTGAGCCGGTTTAAAAAAACACTTTCTATTGAACTTTAACGTGACATTCCCCCCACTCGTTTGATGTTGAGTCACTGATTTCAAGGGGAATGAAAATGTTGCTCTCTTGTCTAATATGAAATGTTCTACTGCTTGTAATGGAATGTGAAATAATATTCTATGGAAAGTTCAATCAATCAATGAGAACAAGGGGAAAAAGGTGAGACTTGAGCAGATGCTGCACACACTGATCTGATGAGTGTCAGATGTTGTACAAGTTTAAGAGACGAGGGAATGAAAGCAGCAGAAGAAGCATCAACATTACTATACTGACGCATCCAGAACTTATTTGATTTGAGACTTCAGCAGACCCAAAGTGGCTGACTGTCTGAGAAGATAATAGTACACATAAATATCTATACACATTTTATAACGTTACCTACGTACATATAGGTATATAGCATTTTAGTGAAAAAGTTTGCAGTTCAACTGTGAAGTAATTTTTTGCGACTTTGATGTTGTTATTGCTAGTTGTTGTACGTCCTTGTTTTTACATGTGAGAGAGTTCCTTGGAGAGTTTCGAGACAAGTTAAGTGGGACGCTCACCGGAGAGTTAAGAAGATAATGTAAAACTACGCGAGGAAGAGAGCACACAAAAACTTTACTGAAGACGAGACTTCAATGCAAAGAGATCTACATGAACGTATTGGATATATGCCGTACTATTAACTCAGTAAGAAAGAGATAGTCAATATATCTGGTTGAGTTTTATTAGCTTTCTGTAATGTTGTATGCACACCTGAATACATAAACAAAAGTGGGGAAGCAAAAAAGTCGCCAACCTGCACGAATAAACATACAACTCTATATTATTATGTCCAGAAGCTCCTTTTATGTAAACACAAAGAGTGTTTACAGAACAAAGAAGGGGAAGCAGACTTTTTTTCTTTGTTGGAGCTTGAAGCTTTGAAAACAAGTTCGGAATTTAAAAAAAAGCACGCAGGTAGTCTGAAAGTATACCCGATTTATAATGGGCGAAAACCGAGTTTTCTTGCAGATAAATAAGTTATGCGTTGTCCTACTTGCAAAACGGCGTAATTTTCAATAGAATCAAATTGCATCTTATGCCAACGATGTTGATGACCTTTGAAAAAACTCACATTATTATAGCACCGTAGAAAGCTGAATGCTATTAACTATTTGACAATAATTATAGATATTATATGGCCGTTTCAGACAGTCCGAGAGAGGGTATGATTATACCCTTCAGGTTGTTACCGTATATTCATGCAAAATACATGGGATTTTTCCCATACTGTCGCTTTCATAAATACATGCAAAGGTGCGCCCTGAAGCAAAACTTGCGACAGCATGGTACTATCGATACGAATTGTATAAAGCTAAAACGCATGCCAATTCAT
>JAHZNC010005478.1:0-35537 GCA_027744095.1 Zhuqinia jingwanae | reverse complement strand
ATTTCGCGTAATGCCAAATACATTAAGGAAAAACGGCTTAAAATATTGAGATAGACCAGAAAAGTGGATTAAAGTTACTTTTTATCCTTACTAATGATTTTGCCCATTTGGAGTAGCGGTTGCAGTTGTGTGGTGTACGAGTGTGTGTGTGTGTGTGTGTGCCCACGGCCCACATCATCATATCATCATAATATTATAATAGTGTATCTATCTAACTAACTAAAAAATGCCGGCGTTTTGTGACTATGACTGTGTGTGTGTGTGATAATGACAAATTCCTCACGGATTTCAAGACGATTACAAACAGAAAGGAATATTATGGCAGTATGCATATGAATTTTACAATAAAGAGCCTTGAATTTTCTTTTTCTGTTATGTTCGTTTAATTTATTTATTACTTATTTTTAATCTTCGCCATACTACCTAATATGAGCACTATTAATAATATCCGGCAGGGGAGAAGTAATAATAATTATGAATAAAAAATAAATAAACGACAATATTATTTTCTTCTTCTTATTCACTACATACACAAGTCAAAGAGTATATCGTCAAGTCAAGTAACTACAAACTTCGTTATGGTGGAACGCGCTGCTGGTGGTAGAATGACGATGATGACGATGATGATCACCGCCGCCATCATAATAAATGGAGAAGTTATCATCATCATCATCATCCCATTTTTTTTCGATTCCAACTAAAACATGAAGGATACACATAAATAAATCTTGTGTGCAGAATGGTGACTTTCTGGGACTCTGCATGCAATTTGCTTGTTTCGCAGAATTATAACAATACTTCTTGAGAAAAAAAAACTTTGTACATTGTTGATTGTGTGGAAAGGGCATGTATCTGTAGCTTATAAGTAGTGCACTACAACCTGCGTCGTAGTCGTATCCTTTTAAAGTTTTGCCAACTTACTTAACACAAAAATAATACAATTTTTTTTTTTGCAAACAATGATCATCCCAAACAGAAAAAAAATTATCTGTTCTACAGTCGGAGAACCAGCATAATATGGATTACTGCTGATGTAGATGATGATCAACAAGAATTTTATTTATGTCTTATGGTAGTGGTGGTGGTGGTGGTGTGGTCATCAACATATATATTTTGTGTTGGTTGCTTAGGTTATAATAATAATAAGTATAAAAAATAGTTATTGGTGGTAATAGTAACAAGGGTACTATTGATAGTGCGCAGTCAACATCAAAAAAGCTGATAGTATTCATTACACATATATTTCTGACAAAATGCAAACCTCTCCCCCTCCCCCCAGAAAAAAAAATCTCCGTAACCGACTTGTTCGCAGAAGAGAGGGAGAAAAGATGAGATACTTTTTCATTTTCTTGGCGATCATCATCGCCGTCATCATCGTCATCTGAGAAGAGCAGCGCAGCGTAGCAGCAGCAGCAACTTCGGCAGCGAGCGGATCCTCCAATCCAATCCAACCAACCAACGCATTCCCATTAAAAACGTGGACATTACACATTATTTTTATTTTTATGGACATGTCTTCTTAATATGTGCATCAGTCAATGTCTACTGCCTCTTTTCGGACATGCTTACATACTTGCTTTTCTTATATACTTATATACTCAGAGAAGACTCTTATACACGAACACACATACCAATAATACCACTATGCATCATCATCATCATATTTTCTTCTAATAATAAATAATAATAATACTAATAATAATAATCTCTGCCTACTTTACCTTAACTTGGTTGGGACGTGAGAGGAGACAGCCTAACAGCAAAACTGTAAACCATTTGATATAATATGCAGATATGTGCACAATACTATACATGCATCATTATTATCTTGGTTTGGTTCCATCTTTACCATTTCTTCCTGTTATTATTGCCCACATTCACAGATCATCAGCCAAACAAGTACGTTAGGAACATTAGTCAGTACGTATAAGTAGCAACTCCTCTTTATTATTAAAAAAATATTTTATCAATGTTTATTTATTTATTTTCTATTACCTATATCATTTTACCTTTTTGCTAATGTACGCTTTTATCAAAAATGGTGATCAAATAATATTCAGCCTCCTCTTCGACGACCTAAACGGTTTATACCACTGCCGCATAAATCATTCCTCAACACATTATCTTCATCATCAAGCTCACCATTCACCAAGACTACTACTAACACTGCTACTTGTTCTCTCTCTGTCTTTCACCGTAAACTCATTAATGGAAAGACACGAGTCTATAGCTTCTGTACTCTTTTTTTGTTGTTAAAAAATTATTAGTATTATATTATTATGGAATACAAACAAACAGCAGCCAGAGGGTTTCCTCCATTTTATAACTTTTCATTATCTTCAACTGTTTGGTTGATGTATGGTTGTTGCTTGTATACTTACCTCATCATGATCATCATAAAAATGTTATTAAAATATTTTTTAAAGTAAAAAAAATGTATGATTGTGTGAGTACGTGAGTACACAGTGTTTTACTACTTATTTATCCAGAGAAGATAAAAAAAGGAGAAAAAAAGTACGGAGGCGCACACAGTGTTGTTGTGATTCACACTACCTTTCGAACAAGTGTACAAATTATGAGACAATTATATGCATGAACGATGATGTTTCTCTGATGATGATTATGGCAATGGAAGAAGAGATAGTTATGGCGATGATAATGAAGAAGAAAGGTGGAGGTGGCCGCGGTGTTTTGAATGTAATATTAATAGTTGTGGTAGACGTAGTACTAATAATAATAATAATAAGGGAAGCAATTAACAAGTTTGCTACCTGACTTTGATGTTGTTGGGGGGAAACGTTTATTCAATAAGAAAAACAAGAGGAGGAGGTGTGAATTGGAGGAAACGAGTGAGAGGAGTGAATAATAAAGTTCCCTTCACAAAGATAAAATGAGATGCCGATTACACAGGAGAATTTTTGAAAATAATAATAATAATATTCGTATAACAATGCATGAAATGAGCGGAACGGAAAGGTACAACAGCTGAAAGTAAAAATAGAAAAGATAACAAAAAATAGTGTTGAATAAATAGACAGACAAATAACCGCACAAGTTGAAATCATAAAAAGAATGTATTTATGTTAAAGCCATTCTAATTATTTGCTAGTGTATGCCGACACTGCTGCTGCAAACAAAAACAGAAACTGTTGCCATGGTCATTGTATATTGTTGGATGAGTCAACAAAATTTGACTCGGCTATGAAATGAAGTATATATATGCTGGCGATTAGTATGCATGACGGCGGAATCCAAAGGGATACTGAGATCCCGAGTGTGTGCTTCATGTTGAAAGGACTTTGAAAGTATGCTAGATGTGCAAAGTAAGTATTTACGTAGGTAATTGTACGTATTTGGCTGTGGTGGTGACTTGGTAGATAAAATATTGCCACTTCTTACTTACTGGTTGCTCTAAGTGTGTGTGTTTGTGTGTCTATTATATTTGTTGTTACTGTGTAACTTACTTTTTTTGCCATTGCTGCCATTAATGTAACTTACTTAAGTAAGTAAGGTGAAGAGAGATGAAGGATAAGAACGGGTGTTGTGTACAAAAAAGAAACAAAATGATTTAATGAGTGCACTTTGCTCGCTTCTCTCTGTCTCTCCATCTATCTGCCCACCAGTATCACCAATTCTTGCCATTTATTGTTGAGGAGACGATGATGCGATGATGTTGATGATTATGATTGTTGCAAAATCTCAATTGTTTCCTTTTGGCTGCTCAAATTGGTAGCATCTCTCGCTCTCTCTCTCCCTCACACACACTATCTATAAGACTACATTAAAATAAGGCGATATTGAAGATGGAAGGCACTGATATAACTATCCTCACCATTATCATCATAACGAACGATATGAAAATAACGACAAGATAGTAATAATGGCCACCTTTCCTATTTAAACTGGAATATGGTCAACGATAATGCTTTTAGAAAAAAGGTTCGTTTAAAAATAGTTCATAGTTACAAATGGCTGGCTATATTGCCGTATTTGCTTCTTGTCTTGTTTGACTGATTTGAATCTTATAATATTTGATTGTTGCAAGTTCATTGTTAATAACTCAATGAATAAAAAAGGGAAGAATGAATATATGAGGAGTAGTATATTTTTTATTTATTTATAAGTATACATACGCCTATGCATAAACATTTATTATTATTAACGATCTTTGTTGCAGATAAGAATAAATCAATCAATCAGTCAAAGTCAGTCAATGGCTAAGTCAATGTAAAGGTCAACAGTATCGTTAGACAAGAATAGTTAGAGTGAATCAATCATTAGCAGCAGTAGCCAAAGAGAGAGAGAGTTGCCAAGAAAATCAGAATATGTATTTATGTACATAAGTCAATTGCACAAATCATCTTTTTTTCCATAAAATTTCTTTAGTTTCCATCAGATTAATTTTAAATTAAAAAATAAATTTGAATAATTTCACATTTCTCTTTTCATTTATAAGCAAGGAAATATATTTATGTATTTATTTTGCCAACATTTTTTTAATATTTAATATGCAAGATTATATTATAATAAAAGCAAATCCGGACAAATTTGTGCACGGGTTCTGAACGTTAACTTAGTTTGGGGAAAAATTGTCCCGTTGAATGCGTTAACCTAGGTTGAAGTCAGAAGAAGAAGAAGAAAGTTAGTTGAAGAAGTTAATTGCATCGGTGATAAAATTCTTTGATGTAAATTAGGGTTCGCGTATTTACTTTAGGAACTTGTGCAACCAACTTTGTAGATCTGATTAAACAGGCAGAAAGTAAGAGCACGAACACACCAACCATCCAACCAAACAATCAATAACAGATTTAAGCGAGGATTTTAAAATAAACGCTGCAACAGTAGTAAAGTGGAACTGATGTTTGAAAAGAGATATTTGAGACATGCAGTTGACAATGAGACAGACAAAGTATCCTTGTATGTAACCTAAGAGGCTCGAAATAATCAAAAGCCCCTTACACACACGAAGAGTCCCTTTTTACGCAAACCGGTCATGGCTCTTGTTTATTTATTATTATTTTTGATATGATTGTATTTATTCAATATTATTATAGACATATTATATATTGTCCAGCAGCAGTCCTTGATCTGGACATACAAAATCACTCTGTAAAAGTAACATTATGATTAATTAGCAAGATATATTTATTGATTATTGACTGGAACGTACGTACCTAGATGTGTATATTATTATTATTATTATTTATTTGATACTAAAAAGATAATAGGTACTCATTATTATCCTATTCTTTTATTATACATGTTACCTACTTGTGTAGTAGTGTCCCTCCATTTAAAATGTCATTTTCCTTTGAAGGTCATTATTACAGTTTTTCTTTTTTACAAAATAATCTATACTACTTCGACCACGTACACGTCTGTATAATATTATTATGTGCGTGTGTGCATGTAATCCTATATATCAGTTGTCGTATGTCGTCTTGTCTTCATCAATCTTGCTCAGAGCATACAAAAATGGTAGAAATTCTTTTTTTCTTCTGCTTCTTAATAAATGTAGTCCCATTGTTGGCTCCGTTTGATTACATTCTAATGTTATCACAACAATGATCAATATTACCATATGATTTTAAGCTAACATGGGAAATAGAAGCGAAAGAGAGAGAGAGAGAGAGGGAGAAAAAATATCAATCTAGTTTGATTTGTTTCGCCCGCTTCGCTCCAATAAACCTGATTATTTTTGGCTCTGCTTCAAAATATCAAAATATTTATGGTGATGATGATGATGGTACTTGCATCAAAAGGATAATAATGTATTTCCTTATGATTATCTTGTCTGATGTGTTAAATATTATGTCGTGTTTGTGTGTTCAATTTTTGGTCGTTCCATATATATATATATATATACATATAATGTATATAGGTATATTTTTGTAAATGGGTATAATATTAATATGTGTAATTTGTAAAAAAAAGCAGTCAAATAAATGAAAATAATAAAGTACAAAAGGACACAATAAATTTTTAAAGTGGTTTATAAAAAATTTCCTTGATGGTATTTATATTCATATTAATTAATAATTTGGTAATCATATATATTAACAGAAACCTTATAGATCTCCAACATTTTAAAAAAGATCCGTGACATTTTTTCCATGTTGTTTGTTAGTATTATTTTTTAGTATTATTATTGTTATTTATCAATTTTTGCAAAGAAAAAATATTTGAAAAAAAAATGTCTAAGAAAGTGAAAATATATTGACAATAATAAAAATGAACAATGAAGAAATGCTGTTGTAAGTAAGTAAAAAATAGTAACAAAAAAAAATAATTAAGTAACAAAGGCACTCTTCTTTGTTTTTGTTGTGAACTGTGTGTGTAATGTGTAAAGTGCAGTGATATTGTAACGTTTGGTATTGTGCATATACACATACATGACTATATATGTATATTATGCTTGCTTGTGAGGATTGGGGATTGGTAGGTACATAAATACTTTCTTTTTTAAAAATATGTATTATATTAATTAAATTAGTTGTTTCCCATCGAGTATTTAAATAATATTATTAGTTTTGCATTATTATGGAAGAAGCGTCATATATAATCATGATGACAATGATGACACAAGTTTTTTTGTCATTTATGGTGAGATAAGTTGTCGATAGGAGTAGCGGTAGTCATTTTGAATGTTGATTTTTTTTTTACCCAGTCTGTTTTGTGTAGTAGTTTAGGTTTGGTTTTTTGTTGTTGTATATCATCATCATTGTCAGCTGCAGTCCCAGCATCCATATCCCCCGTCCTGATATCCAGTCCAGTAAAGTTGTCGTCCAACAAGTTGTCCTAGTGATTGGCTCAAGTAGTAATAATAGACGTGATAATTGCTGTAGACTCGGTGTAGGTTTAATGGTAACCATAGCCACCACCTCCACCACCACCGCCGCCGCCATATCCTTAAGAGAATAAATAAATATAGGAAGGATTAAAAACAATGTTAAAGCTTGTGAAGTCACTTGACAATCCTGGAAGGTTTTTTTTTTAAGTCTCATGTTTCCCCGCACCCAACACTTTTGTTTACCACCACCCACACACCCAACATGTTATTATTAACATTATATAATAAAAATATATAAAATATCATCACAATTAAGTGAAAGCAAGGTAAGTAATATCATTAAAATTGTTCCTCTACATACTTTTGACAGACTAACCGCGGTACCCTCCATATCCTTTGTGTCCTATAAGTTATATAATACAACCACATAGACCAATACACAATAAACAATACATACAGACGACAACAAATAATAATATTTAGGTAGGTATATACAGTAATAATATGTATAGCAAATATGTATATTTATGTAAGCAACACAACACGCTACAGTTTTGTTGTTTATAGCCATGCAAGTAATGTAAATGTTGGTTGGGTTATTTACAAAGCTAAAGATATATTAGCATTGTATCGCATTGCCCCCAGTTGTACCAGCAGTTCCTTTAACAAAGCTATGTAAAAAAAAATTCTCAGGTTTGTGACAAAAAATACACCTTGGTTGTTGGTTAAAACTTGAACAAAAAGTGACAAGCAAGTGACAAAAAGAGATATATTATTGCTTGACTTGGCTTTCTATGTACACGCAAGACGCTTGTACTTATTTACATACATCTTGATGAGTTGACTTGCTTCAAATCCTTTCTCTTTTTTTGGATTCGTTTTTTCTTTTCTTTAAAATGTCAATCTATGTACATTTCACTAGTTTTTTCTATATTTTTAGTTACACTTTTGTACAGTGTTCATTTTTCATGGTATTGTTTGTGCTTGTTGAAGATGACCATGTTCTGATAGAGTCACTCACCTCCGTGTCCACCACCGCCACCACCACCACCATGTCCTTTTCCGTAACCGCCTGTGCATTAGTATATTTTTGTAAAAAATATCAGTAAAAAAATAGCACATGCAAAAAATGCAAATATTTTTTATAAAGTAAACGTCATCATCCCGTTACATGCAAAAAATAAGAATGTTTCGTTGGGTAAATGACTCGGAAAAAAACGTTAGAATTCAAAAAAATAAAAATAAAAAAAGACAAAATGTCAGTCAACCTCCTCCATGACCACCACCTCCTCCGCCGTATCCTTTGTGACCCCCACCACCACCACCGTAGCCTAGAGGGAGCAAAAAATGGAACAAAAAAGCAGTAGAAACAACGTTGTCAAGTGCACGTTTCTCAAGGACAACAATTTTTGTGCATACAAAAACGGTTTAAAAAAGCGACAAAAAAATGCGACCGGAAATTAAGCGACTCAGTTAAATCTTTTTGAAATTAAAACTTTGGTTTATACGAGGACGTTATGAGATCGACCTAAATTGGCCCCATCTTTGCGCATCTGCGTTTTTACTCACCACCACCACCATGACCACCACCGCCGCCGCCATACTGCTTCTTGTTGTGATGTCCACCCTTTTGTCCATAATGAGAGTAGTGTCCATGACTTCCCTGTTTTTGTTATCATGGCAATAAAAATGTTTTTAAAAAAGTACCGAAACTGAATAACAATAATCTTTGATTTCCGGGACTCCCTCAAAATTACTTACATGTTGACCATGATTGCCCTTGTGGCCTTGATGCTTGTCGTCGTAGTGACCCTTTTGCAGAAAATACACATTTTTTTCAAGTTTGAAATCAACTTACAAAAGAGGATTAGCTTTGTGCCCTGACTTGTCTTTTTACCTTCTTGTGATTTCCATATTTGCCATGATGATTTTCCTTCCAGTGGCCTTGGTGGTGCTTTCCGTGATATTTCTTCCCTCCGTGGTTGTCGTGATGGTTTCCATAGTGTCCATGCTTGGCATGATGACCACCGGAATGGTAGTCGTCGTAAAACTTTTTCTGTTTGCTGTACTCATCCTATTATTTCATTAGCGACAAAGATAGCAGAAAAACAAAAAAAAGCAGGTTGATGAAAATGCAAAATATATGCAAAAAAACCAGACAATAAATATTGTTCCTCTCTCGCGCATCTTTTCAATGTCAAGTTGCGAATGTGACAGGTGAATCAGCAAAGCGAAAACATAAGAAAAAGAAAATAAAAGTGACAGGTAGGTACCTTATGGTAGGTGTTGTGATATCCTTTGGTGGAATGACCTTTCTTGTGGGAGCCTTTCTTTCCATATTTGGCGTGTTTCGAACCTTTTGAGCCTATTAATCATATTTACTCACTCAGCTCAGCTCACTCAAACTCAAAATTCATGCATTTATATTTATTGTCTCTCTTTTTATAGGTTGGTCCAAACAAGGACCGACTCCACATAAATTATTTTTAAAACCATGACAACATCAACATGATGATGCCAAGTCTTGATCACTCACCGTGCGACTTTCCTCCGTAATGTTGTCCCCCTTGCTGCATACAAAAGTAAAAAAAAATATATTAATTCTATCATTTGTCTTACTGAAAAAAACAGATACTGAAAAGTGGTATGGTGTATGTGTGGGGTCTCACCTTGCCACCTTTGGAAGCCCCACCACTGGATCCGTAATGACTCTTATGCTGGTCCCTGTTATGATGCCCTCGGTGTCCTTTCTTGTATCCTTGGTAGCTATGATGACCTTTCTTCTTTTTGTGTCCTTGGGAACCATGGTGACCCTGGCTATGTTTACCTCCCTTAGAATGCCTGAAAATGACACAATACAAGTCACCCACCACACAGATCACACAAGCTCATTTGTGAGATTACTTTCAAAAAAAATTAACACTTGGTTTTAACTGTCTATTGTATTTTGTGTGTGTTTTGGTGCGTACCCGTGACCACCATGCCCACCATATCCGGTGGCGGCCGTGTCCAAATCACCTGTTGCTGTTTTGTACACTATACTGCTCTCACTTGCATTCAGAGGTAAAGATAAGTTAGTATGTGTTAGGCCGCTGATGGCATTTGAGAAGTTGAGAAAGGACTGAATCGAAACGGGAGCCTTGGAGGCCGCTGGTGCAGCACCTCCAGGAGGTAACGCATACTGAGGTAAAGCTCTGGTTTCTTGAGCTTCCGATTGTTCTGATCTCTCCTGTTGATCATCTTCATAGTGATCATCATCCTCAGAATGTTGTTCCTCTCTGTTCTGTCCTCCCTCATCATGTTCCCCACCTTCCTCGCTCTCCTCCCCATCATGGTGTTCCCCACCATCATCCTCATTTTCTTGGTAATATGTGCTGCCATTACCACCTCCTCCACTGTCCCCTCCTTCATAATGGCCTCCCTCATCTCCTTCATCATCAGACTCCTGATCTACCGTCTCCGCTCCACCTTGCTGCGGAGCGGCCGCTGTTTCAGGTGTATTGGATGGCGAGGATCCTGTCTGAGGTGGGATCACTGACGAGCTCACTTGTGCCAAATAACTGGCAACATTTTCCCCACCTCCAGTGGATCCTATTGATGATGGTGATTCGGGATCACCTCCTGTATAATATGATGGACCAGCACCACCTCCTCCCACACTATCTTGACTATTCACTACAGTACACGACACGCAACCTATCACCAGCAATAGCACCCACCTCAGCTTAACTGAGCCTGGCGACGCTGAAAACCATTTTGTGTTTTTCATTTTTTTCTTAATTCTGGGCATCCTCGTCCCAGTATGCCCCACTAATCTACTCTACACAAAAATATACAGTGTTTTACAAATTTTAACCACCTCACAATTCAAAATGTTAACTTAATCCATTAATCTCTTGTCTGTTGCGCACTACAGACCAGTCTAAAGTTCCTCTACTCAACAGCTCCCTTTTATACCCTTTTTTCCTAGTCAATCCTCCTGTCATGTAACATCTGAGGATAATCTACTGTTTTAGAGATGCATCCCCAGGAAGAAAAAAAAATGTTCTTTTAGCGTAAAAACCATGTCATAGCACCATCTCAACATTTTTAATTCAGAATATAGACAGATCCCTTCCTTGTTTTTTTTATTTTTTTTTAAATAAAAAAACCCCAAACCTTCCTTTTCATCTTCTCGTATCCTCTATACACATTATCCAAATAAACCCATGCAGCACCTACTTTTTTTGTCATTCCCCTCCTCTTCCAACGTCATCCCCCCATATTAAGTACCCCAATAATGCTATGTACTAATGCACCTTTTCGATATTGCAGCCATCATCATTATCATCATCCGTCAGCCAAGTGCATTTAGCATTACGTGCTCATCTCGTGCTGCTGAAACCCATCATCATCGTTTTGTCACATTATAATGATATTTTTAATGGTATTACTACATATTTTATTCAGCAAATCGATGATTGTGATGATGATCTCGATGACGATGTTGCACCATAATGCACACATGTAGGTATGCATATAATACATCTTTTTATCAAAAAATAAAAAGAAGAAAGCCTTTTTTTTCTGATTCAATGACTCTGTCTGCTTTGCCTTTGCACCATAATGCACACATGTAGGTATGCATATAATACATCTTTTTATCAAAAAATAAAAAGAAGAAAGCCTTTTTTTTCTGATTCAATGACTCTGTCTGGTTTGCCTGCTTACCTATCTCAAGCGCGTGTGGTATTTAACTTGCATTGTTATAATTGGGTTTTCACGGAAAATTACGCCCTTCCTAAAAAAACACTCTCAGTTTAAGTTGTCATCACATCATCATCATAGGTATCATTGTTTGAGGTTGTCAAGTGGTCGAGTAAGGCTGCTGACGTTGACGTCGCTCGTCGTACTTGGTCGCCCACCATCATACAATATACCATGCCACATCAATTGATACCCATCCTTAATTCAGTGTACACTGCATTGCATTGTTTTCAGTCAAAAGGCAGACATGCATTTTCCCTTTCCTTCTCCGTGGTATCGTCATCCTGATCACACCGAAAAGACAGCCATGTAATGATGCAATGTTATGTAACCTCAGATAATAGTGATGATGATAATACTGCGCATGTGGTGCAAGTCTGATGCATGTTAATTAAATGGGTGATGCGAAGAAGAAGAAGATGATGATCATGATTAGCGTCTGCTGGTTGGGGTTTTTTCTTTTGCTGCTACTGGGAGAAAATGCACACAAAATATTATTATTCCATTGCCTTGTTATTGTTGTCGTCTGCCTGCCTCAACTGCACATTTTTTTCTTCTTCTTCATCATCATCTTCTCACTTTCATTGATTATTTCCATAGCCATTCATTCATTCCCAGCCAAAATAAATTCTTGTATGCTTACGAGGAGGAAGCGTGATCGCACTAACCATTCCAAATGGGAGCTTTTATTATTCTGCATAGAAACCTACTGTTACATTCGTTGGTTGGAATTTTGAAACGAAGAAAAATACATGCATCCACTAATTTCGCTTCTCTCTTCGACTGTGGTTTTTGGTGCACATACATACATTCGAAGCTCTCACTTTTTTTAACCAAAAAAATTCATTTGATTCATTTCGAAAAAGAATGGCCACTTCATCATCACTGAAATTTAATAATGACTGCCATCTGCATTGTCCGCAGACGGGAAGAAATCCGAGGTTGTTTTGTAGAGACGCATGCAGTCTTTGATGCTCCTCGTGATGATGATGATTCTGATTCTGATGATGGTGGTCTGGTTTGATTAAATGAATGAATGGACAGCAAGATAAAAACCTGCTCCTGAGTACAAATATCGCAATTTATTGTAAATGACAAAATAGAAAATGTGATGCGATATACAAAATGTATTTACGTATGTACGTACGTATTTAATATATTATACAACAATGAGCAAGTCTGAAAAGCGCTGAAAGTGAAGCAACAATAAGGAAAGTGTCCGACGCCTCACAGACACACAAGAAACACAAATCTTTCATCCATTCAGCTTTGCTCATCATCTTCTTCTCTTTTTTTCAAATATGTCTACCTCGTTGTTACTAGCTTATTGTTATGTAATAGTAATATCATCATTCTCTTGCAAGTGACTTTTTTATTTTTATTATTATTATTGTGTAGTATGTGATGTCCTGATTAACTCTGTCAATAATCTTAGCACATGATATGAAAAGGAGAAGTGAAGTTACACCCCAAATGCTTCTTTTTTTACAAAAAAATATATGGGAATAGATGCTATCATCATCACATCATCACCATCATGATCATTGATGACTGTGACGGTATATGAATCTGGCACAAAACCTTTCTGCTGTAACGTCCGAAAAATTCCGATTTCATCCTTAAATTCACAATCAAGAGAACAAAAAAATCTTTTTTTTTGTCTGGGAGTTTGATTGTTGAAGTAATCTATGATGGGAATTCATGTTCTTTTGTAATTCACAAAAAAAAACGACACAGAAAATGGCAGATTTGGATTTGCGCTAATATTTTTTTTTACATTGTCCATCTTACTATTAAGACAAGTGGAGAAGCAACGATTAATTGTTGTTAAATAAAAGCAAACAAAAATCTCTCCTTTTCATTGTTTTTGCTTCGACGTAATTGAGGAAAAAAAATATCCAGGCAGACCCAGAGAATCTTGACCTCATAAATTCATAATACTTTACTAATTGCGTGTTAATCTACAAATTATTATTATTTTGCACATTTTTTAAAGCCTTGTAATTGTGCTAAGATCATTCATAATTTAAAGATATTAAAGATGGATTGTTATGACAAATGACCGCGTAGATATGTTCAGGTACATATTATGCAAATGCTAATAGTAATGGACAATAGGTAGAATGTACAGTTATTATACATATCATTATCATTATTCTTTCGTAAGCGATATAGTGGGGAAAAATGTAATAATAAGGTGTGCTAGACATAATCATTAACTACAATTTATTAAATTAAGAAGAGAACTGGGAGGAGGACAAATTTTTAGTGTTAAGTTTTTATTTTATTTTTGGTAACGTAATAGATGTAACAACGCCATGTAACGCCTTGTTATTATTGTTTGGTACGACGCTATTCATTCATGTTAAAACTTATATTATCAAGTCATTGCTATTTGTAGTTTTTTGAACAGAGTGTAAAGTACCTTGTCAATGAGACGGAATAACAGAGAGTTTGATTTTTTGAGAACCTTTTAATTTTTTTTTTGTGTTGCCAAGACGGATTATGACTCTCTTCTGTCTCCCTCTCCTGTTCATCCTTGCTATCTAGGTTATGAAGTCAATGGGAAATGGCATGCAAGAAAAAAAAGAGTTGCTCGTTTTCCACACTTTTCTCATATCATCGTCATCATCGTCATTATGACAAACGCAGCAAGGATCAATTCATTCATCTTTTGCAATCTCTTGTGAGCAAGTCAACTCAAGTGAACTCGCAGATGCTGGCAACAGCAGCAGTAGAAAAGTGAATCTGAGTACTCCTTGCTCTGAATCACACACAACGACGACGGTGATGGCGACGGTGATGCGATGACAACGAGCAAGCAAAGCAAGGCAACCATTTATCACCCATCACTGATCATGTGTTTACCTAAATGCAATAATAAAAAATATAATACATGCGATTGCACTGCGCAAGCGCGTCTCTCTTTTTTTTCTCGCAAAAACGTAATCTTTAAAAAAAAATTACTCTGTTGGTCTTGATGTAACAGGGAAATGCAACAGCAAAAATAAGTTTTTTTTTATTGGTGACGATTCTCATGCTATTGCATTTTTAACTCACAATCCCAAATCACACAGTACGTACGTTTTGTATTGACGTTTTCTTTCATGTATCGATGTTATCTTAATCGATCAGTTTTTGTTTCGTTTAACTTGCCTGTTGCCATTTGGACATGGGTGAGTGGAGTTGATAGTGAATTGGGCGATAATTTAATGATTGAGATGAGATGCGATTTTTTCTGCGTATGAGTTTTTTTTACATTGGGAACATTTACTTTACAGCTTCAGACATATATACACAAAAAACCGTTGCGAAAAGGTAATGCTAAAAAAAACTCATTGTATTATTATTATTATTATTCATATCATCAGTGAAAATTTTGGTACGATGAATATGTAGCGTTAGTAATTGCATGTATCTTTTAACCAGCAGAAGACGATTGATTGAAAACCATGCTAAATCCTTTTCATATGAAACATGAAACTCCAGAAAAGATTTAAAAGCATAATATAGTGGTAAACTTGAGGGAGCAAAAAAAAACAACTGAATAAAGGACGCATGTAAATGCACATTGTCTGCAAATAAATTAAATTCAAAGTGTGATTCTTGTGACTTGAACCAAATGCATATTATATAATGTTAATGCTATTTTAAAAATGCATTCAACGTGTCAATTTTAAATGATCATTCGCGAATGGTATCCAAAATCGATATTAAAAAATTCGAAATCATTTTTTGTCATCTGCAGCAGGGTTGCATAATAATAATAATACATCATAAAAAACCAATACGCATTGATGTTATTATTATCATCATCATTATCATCATCATCATGATGTTACTCAGTCAGTGAAACAAATCAGAGAATGATTTTTTTTAAATCTACTTTGCAACAGGTGAGGTGAGAAGAGATGATCCTTGGATAGAATTGGACTCACCACATTTACCACACGACACGATACACCGCTCAATTAAAAACTCATTTTTTTTCTTCTGCATTCTGGCTTCTCCCACACTACAATCATCATCATCAACATCATCATCATCATCATCACCATCATCCCTATTACCAAATCATCAATAAAAAAATATGCTGAGAGTTCAAGTCAAGAAAAAAAATTAAACTCTGAGCGGAGCACAACTAAGTAACTGCACCTGTTGTACAAGGCTCCTGCTGATCTTGATGTTTTGTGTAAAAAGAATGAGGATAAATTATTATTATTATCATATGTTTTTATGAATGTAGTAAACAAGCAAAACTTTATGTAACATTTAAATTTTTTTTTATTGTTTCTTGTTAATATGTTTCAACATTTTTAAAAAAGCATCTCTCTTTCTTGTATCTAATGCCGAAAAAAATTTAATAATACCTTATAATATATATGTATTTTTTTTGTATCAACCGTATATCTAGCATATCATATAATATTGTGCCATCATGACAATATTATTTTATTCTTTGTATATAAACTGTCAACGTACATAACATACCTATCTGACATATTCCAATTTTTATATCAGGTATCGTCCTCGCTCAACGTCCTCATTAAAATTTAGATAGTTTTAAAACTTTGATTGAATACAATATTTTCCCAACTATATTTTTTACTTCTTCTTACAAGTAAAGTTCGTCATTGCACTACATTGCTGTCATTTTTATATGTTGTTGGTATGATTATTATTATTCTTATTATTCTTATTGCTACTAATTATTATTATTAAACATCCAATTTATATTCGTGTGTCGTCTACGGTGCTTTCTATTTATGCCAGTCACCTAAAACATTTCTTTTATTCTTCCGAATGACAACTCTATTCTGCTACCCAATTACAAATTATCAATCATGATTACCCAGACGATTAATATATATATATATATATGGCTGTTATAGTGCTATATTATACTCTTTATTTTTTGCGTGCATGGATTTTAAGTGCACGGGGTATAGTGATACAGCAGGATTTTTTTTTGATGATGATGTCTCAATACTTTCAATTGCTAGTTTGTCTACTTTACTTAATACACGACATCTGTTTTTTTTTTACTTTCGAAACACGTTAATTCTTAAAAACGATTGACTGGACTGAAATATTTACTGTGGCTATTTTAAATTATTATTTTGATTATTTTTTTTGTATTTAGTTTCCAATTAAATTCGTCAACCTGATGTAATATAGACTTTGCCTTCTTTTTTTTTTACTAAATATTCGTTTCTGTAACTCCAACAACGCAACCTTCTTATTTATGAAATGAGTACAGAGAGAACAATTTTGCATTGCTTTCTATTTTAAAATAATAACATATGACTTCATATTATATAACAACACGTTTTTTTCACTTATAATTAATATTCATGTAGAATGTATTACTTTGTTAGCTCAGATTCTTTTGTTTTTATTATATAGATATATACGTATATTATGTATAATAACAACTAAGTAAATTCACATCCAGTCCTGTTACTTTTCTCACTTTTTTTTCATTATTTTGGTATGGAACTCGTAAATTTGCATTAATCAAATCAAACCAAAAAAAACACGAGACTAGATAATAACAATATAAAACAAGACTACAGAGGGGACAGGAGACCACCAACCAAATGAACTGGAAATTATTTATGGCGATGTATCTACACACACGTAGGTATATGAACACAAATTTAAAGTAAAAAAAAGCATGTCAGTTTCATTACTATCACCTATGCTGTCAAAAAAATATGAAACCACCTTTAACGCAAACATTCAAAGTTAAAAAAAATAAAAATAAAAATGACTAAAGTTCGTCTTTCGATTTATCAAAAAAAACAGAAGAATAATATTTTTTAAATTGTTTAGTTTCTTATTATCCCATTTTTGTATTTTAAATGAAATAACAAATTATAAGTCTTGTTGTAGTAGTGTTGTCGTCAGTGCCGAGGCTGGACACACTGTACTATATAATTATGTATATGGTTTTAGTACCGCGACAAATGTTGTAACATGTTACCACAGAAATTTTTACCAATTTAGTTATATAATTTATAATGATTATTGGTTATCTAAAACTCTTTGCTTTTTTCAAAAAATTCCTACTTATATTTTAGGCAAGATAATTGACCCTATTCCGTTTTTTGTTACGTTTTAATGATCAGTGTTTTTGAGAAAAAATAAAAACACTGACGTGATGAATACCAATTTTGTGTGCTTAAAAAAATCACCTGATTTTTCCTTTCAGTCAAATGGAAACAGAATACTTTTATTTTTATTTCGATTCTGTTCTGATTTATTTTCTTTTTTATATAGAAAAATTCCAGAAAAAGATAGACAGGGGGACAGTTTTTTTGTTTAACTTTCATCGCACGATTCAGCGGGATGGATTTGGATGGAGAAGAAAAAGAGATTTGAAAAACAAGTTGTTTGGGTTGGATTTTTTTTTAGTTGAAAGCCAAATTTGGCGACTTGATCCTTGCCGGTGCAGATCTTCTTTGAGTCTTTTTGCGTGACATGGAAATATTATATTTGGCCACAAGCTAAAGAATAAATTCCAAAAAGGACAATATATGTATTTAAAAAAAGCACATATACAATACAATATCAGATTTTTAGCGATGTTTGTTACTTAAAAAAGCAACATTTGCGTACCTCTGAAACGAAATCTGCATAAATCACATGATTTTTTGAATTCTGCATTCGTCTAGAGCTGCCCGCACTTCCACCTCTGATCAAGTCTTTCTGCTTAATTTTTAGCACGTGCATTGGAATCGGCAATGGAGCGGATCGTATCGTCTGTGGAGTCTGAAGTCCCCAGTGGATAGCAAAGACGGGAGTAAGTACAAAAAATTTCCAACCGGAAATCCTTGCTTCTAAAACTTGTGAACTTCTGGTGAAACCGTAGCCAATGAACCTCTCCTCGTGCGCAGGAATTTCATCTGAGCTGATGTAAAATGGCTCATAGTGATTCATTCTACCTGTGACGCTGTGTGATACCTTAACTGGCTCCTCGTCCAAGTTTGAAGTTTGCCAGCTTTTTTCACAAAATAAAAAATAGACAATAGACACGTTATAAAACACTTTTTTATTGCTTACAAATATAGATTTCATAAATATTTGCATGCATGGATGCTCAATGACAAAAAGCATTGTTTGCCGAATTTTGCGGTTAGTTTTCTCATGTCACCCAAATCCCCATCAGAATACAGCAATACATGTGCATATACATACATATATATACAACCCATTTCCGGCTTCTTTCCATTCACTTTACTCAATGCATTTAAGTAATTTATAAAGAGGATCCTTAAAGAGTTGCGACTGAACTGTTGCGGTTTTTTTCAAACATTATCATCATAAATATCTTGTTAACGCTATGCCATTTTAGTATTATACTCAAGTATTATTATTGTTTGCGTGTTTCGCATGCTTGTACAAGATGTACATGATCATTTTTTTTTAAATTACAAAATGCAAAATGGCACAGCAACAGTTTTTTTATAAAAGAGAATAAAAAGGCGCAATATTTTCGCAGGTGGAGTAGAGTGAACTGCTTACATGCATAAAGTGAAGTCGGTATTTGAACGCAAATGATGAATAAATAGATAGAATGTAAATAAGAAGGTCGACGAAATATGAGTGTGTACATACAGTGAATAATTAGTGGCCCAATGTCCATATCGGTAAATTTTCAGATGGAATTGTCTGGCCAAGCCCCTAGTCGCATACTTGATGAGCTGGCGCTTTGTCTCTGGGTAGGGAACCGATCTCTCCAACTCAAACACCGGTATCACAAACGCGCATCTGAATAAATGAAATCATTTCAATTCTTGTTTAGTAATACTTCCATAATAATAATCATCATAATAATACAACAACATATTATCATTCCACTACACATTTACAGTTTAAAAGTAGGTAGTAGTATTACTTTGTGCACTTGGCCTCTGGCGTCTCATAAAACTCTTGAAGTAGGAAGCTAGAATTTGGCCTCGGTATAATATCCACATCAGTCATGAACACCCATGGTGTGCCACAAGTTTTCCTCGCAATGTTCCTCATGTGATTTTGAGGGTACAGGGATGCCTTATCTATCCCATCAGGGAGAACGTTTTTAATAACCAGCGCAATAAATTGATGAGGTTGTCCACAGGGAAAGTCCTCATAAGGGGAGAAGTCAAAGGTGGCTGATTGTGAAGTGTCATTTCCAAAGGGGGATGGGGAGGGTGGTGGAGTGAAACCGTGAGTTGGCACAGCCAAGTGAATCGAAACAGTCTGATTAAACAATGCGCTACATTTACGCATATAAGCGACGAATAAATGGAGCACCGTCAGTTCCTCGGGATGAGCGACATACACTGCGAGAGAAATGGGACCCAGCCACTTCTCTGATACTTCACCAATCGAAGAAATTCGATCTATTGAACCCTACATAAATATTCAGAACAACAAACCCATCCATTCAACATGAAAAAAAAACGCAAACGTTTAAAACAGTCACTACCAAATCAGCTGAGGAAAAAATTTGAAAAAAAATGTTTCTTTTTCAAAAGACTTGCCTGTGTAGCAAGGCAGACGTCAAACCTGTCCATCAGGTCCTCCCACAACTGGCCTGGCCATACCCATTCATAAATTTTGAGCTGAAAATTAAACCATCAACATTTTCATCAATATTCACATTAGCAGCAACAGCAACGCACTCATTCTCATAACCATCATCATGCTAATATCATATTATCCGTACACTCCGAGACCGCCATAGTCATTATTACCCTTCCCTCACAACTACTACTACTTGCTTGAAGAAAAAAAAACTAAAAGAGTATTCAAACCACGTCTCATTCGCTCTCTTTTTCCCTTCAGAGAAAATTACAGGTGAGCACGCCACTTCACATCGTTTACTAGCTACTTTTGGACATTCACAATCATCATTTATTATTATGTGATTTTCTCTCTCTCTCTCTCTATTCTCTCAACCTTCTACCAACATGATCACCCATCAACCAAAACCATGATCACACCAACTTGGTACAAACTATGTAAAGATGTTAATTTAAAAAATAAAATAAAAATCAATAATATTCAGCGATAATATCTCACCAAATAAACGTACCAAGCGCATTATACACATTTATAAATATAAACTAATCTCAAAATCTCAACCATTCATCTAAAAAAATTTTCATTCCACCTCTTTTCTACAATAATTGATAATAGGCAAGAAGCCTTTTACGATGATTGTGATGATGACGATGATGATAATGAATAATGACGATATATTCTCGTTGATGATGATGCTGGCGAAATCCCTGCTACTACCGACTTCAAGTCACCTAAACTGACCACCACTGCCACTACCATAATCATTCTCATCATCATCCTGATAATAGTATTCAGTAAAATACATTTCAAATTACATTTATGTATATATGGAAAGGTCAAAAAATGTTTGATGTGAGATTCATCATCATTGCCAAACCAAATATAGATGATCGTTTACTGGCAAAATTATATGTGTATTTTTTTTTTGTTTTCTCTGTTCTCTGATGATGCTGATTTAAAATTTCAAAAATGGGAAAAATGAGAATGTTTTCAGTTTGATCACGTTTCCTTTTTTCTTGACCAAATAAATAGTAAATAGAAAAAAAGATTTTTTGGCGGCATTTAAATTGAATTATAATTAAATGAAATGAACTACTGAGAGGTTGTATGTTCTTACTTATAGAAATGCAAAATTGGTTTGGTGGTTAGAAGGATGTACACAAAATACATGACCCGGATCCCTAATTTTTTTAGGTGAACGGGTCGGGAAAGAGTTTTGTTTATTTGACTTGAGAAATAGTATGCATTTACATTTGTAAAATATGCAGGTACATCTAGACAGTGCCACATGCACCTTGTAATTTCCGAAACACATTATTGTATTCCAAAACATCAATAAAATTTGTTTATTTTATTTTGTTGTTTATTTGTTTGTTAAGAATGAAGATTTAAAAAAAATTCTTACCATTCTACGATTGTCTAGTCTGGCCTGTGCCCAGGGAATATCTGGCGGGACGTAATTGTAATATGTAGGAAATGTTCCGTTGAAAAAGCTATTATTACTGTTAATATCTTGTTGCTGTCGTTGACGGTGCATTTGAAACAGTTGCCTGTGAAGTTGCTCATGATACAAATGATGTAAAGTAGGTTGGCCCTGATTTTGAAGTTGTTGCTGCAGCGCAGGGGAACCAGCAAATGGACTGACTATTTGATAGCAAACAGGAGAGCCTTTGTTTCCATTGCGGAAACTGTAGTGCAAAACTTGGTTGGCGCAGAGGATAAAGAGTAAGGCCACTGTGAGTGCTGCCACGTGTCGATGGAGAAACCGACACAAGCAGTTACTCGCACACCATCTCATCTCATTAGCCAGGACCAACACTGCCACCCACGCAACATAAAAAAAGATGATGTGAGACCTTTGCCGATTGAATATTATTTTAACTGATCGGCTGAGAATTATATTGGGGATGAACGGGAATTGGAAATCAGAGGAGCAACAAAAAGTGTCATTTTGTTGCTATCATCATAATTTTTACGATGTGCAACACAAGCATTTCCTGGGATTGTTTAGCCATCCTTCAGGGAATTGGTAGTAGTAGACGACATGATGATGACAGAAACGAGGTGCATCACCACCATCATCATCAGCTTCACCATCATCATCAAAGCTTATTGATACGCAAACAAAGTCTTTCGACTTGTACTAGTATTGCGGCAACAACAGCACCACCACTACCACCATCACTCCTCCACCACATCACTCAAACACATAAACACAAACAAAGTGAAAGAGAGAGAGAGAGAGTCACAGAAAGTCTCTAGTCTCATTATGTCAATACCGGATTTCCATATTTTCTATTATTATCATCGTTGTTATGCTGTTTGCATTGCTGCCAGAATCACCACCACTTCATTGCCGCCAAAGAGGGAAGCGTAGCGACATTAACAGAAAAAATACTCACAGCAGCAGTGGTGGTGCCACATCAAGAAACTTTTCCATTTTTACTACACAGCAAAAAAGATAAAAATCTTAATGTTCACCAAGTTTCAAAGAAAACCAATCTCTGGGTTTCCTTAACGTTTTTAGACACATTTTTTGTTCGTAAAATGGGAATAACAACTGATTGAAGATACAAAGTTGATAGTACTACTAATAATAACAACAAGCTGGACACAGCAAAAATAATATTTTTTATTTGAATGAATAAAGAGAAGATATTTGTAGAGACCAGATGTGCGAGGATAGGAGAGATGTGTGTGTGGCTGGAAAGAAGATGATAGAAAGGGGATAAAATCATATGAAGACCACTGCTGCTTCTGGTGCTGCTGCCACAACTCCTACACTTGTGTGTGTGGAATATTATGCTGCTGTGGTTGAAGGGTAGGGAGAAAGTGAAAAGAGAGAGAGGAAGAGAGAGAGAGAGAGAGAGAGGAGAGACTAAACCACCATAAGCCTGACATCAATGAACACACTCACTCCTGCTTCACTTTCTAGCACAAAAAGCTCATACGGCTGGCACACAATGACGACAACGACTGGAGGAGAGAAGGAAGGATGATGGTGATTGTGATGCTGTATGCTACCACCGTTGCTGTGAACGAAGATGCTGCTTGTTGATGATGAAGACGATGATGATGTTGATGATGAGCAGAGAAAAGCAATACAGAGGTTCTTTGGTCGGCTTCTTACTTCCTTTCAGTGAAGCACACAGCAAGAGAGATGGAAAGAAAGAGAGAGAGAGAGTGAAAGGGGAAAAATCATTAAATTTCTTTGTAAGCCACGTTTAGTTTCGTATGTGTCCCTGTGTGCAAGGTTTTAATGGCAGCTCTCTTCTGAGAGCGACTAGCAAGCAGCACATGGACTACTACTGTCCATGGAAGTAGTAAGGAAGCACTGCTTTGTTCCCTGGTAGAAGTAGTGGCTGTGTCGCGGTATTGGGGTAGAGCTCACACACACACTCTCTCTCTCTCTCTCTCTCTCTCTCCGAATTTTTGGTTGCTTGATAAATAGTAGAGAGAATGCTTATAAAAGGAGCAAAGAGGTAAGGTGCATAGTGAATGAAAAAGGAAGAAGAAGGTATGTATGAACAATATGTGTTCATATAGTAATAATATGCGTGTTTACAGGCTTTACTACTAGAGACTAGAGACATACGTTGATCATCCATCGTTTTCTCCTCTTAAAATGTACCCACACCACACACACACACACACACGTAGTAAATGGAGAAGAGAGGAGCAAAATTGGGATTCGGAATAATATAGCTGACTGGTTGTTGTGGGAGAAAGTGGAAAATGGCGCAGCATAATCAGTAGTGTTTATATTTGGTCCTCTTTGTATTCAGTAGTCACACACATCGACATGATCATCATCAGTGACATAGTCTTTACTACAAAGTGTAGTATATTCACAACCAAAATGCTCATGCAGTAAGTAGCAATAATATGTAACTATTTTGTTTTTGGATATGTACACACAAATACTATAACATTCTTCCATCTTCCACATAACCCAACAGCACGACATTACAGCAGCAGCATCAGCATCATCCATTCATTCTGAAATAGTGGAGAAAGAGAGGAAAAAACCGGAAGAGAGCATGTTTCCCTTCAGTAGCGTCGTATTGCAGCATAAACAGGGAAACACAGTCAGTTAGCCAGATTATGTTGATTATTATTAGTATTAGTATTACGATGTCCTTTATGCACCTCAAGAGAGAGAGTTCAGCAACTCTCTCATTTTCTCTTTCTAGTCTCTGGGCCTCCACACATCCTGAAATCCATCTACTCCATTTTCCTATTCAGCTTGGATTTTTAGGAGTAGTAGTGGAAAATTCATATGAAAAAGTGTATACGAATATTATTTATAAACCAAGCATGTCGTATAATGAGAACATCACCGCAACACTACATTGAGTTAGCAACCATGTAGTTCAGTAGCAGTTCAGAGTTGAGTTGAAGACGGCGATAACATTATCATGATGTTATCATTAAACCCATACTTTCACTCTTCCACGACGACGGTGTGTGTGTGTGTGTGTGTGTGTGCGCGCTACTTTATACATATTTTTTCAAGTTTTTTTTTACTTGACTACATAATATATTATGCATATACCTATACAGGTATACGGAGAATGTGGAGATTGTACAAGTTATTCATACATTTTTTATGCCATATAAACTATTTCATGTACGATAAAAACCGTTTTTTTTTGCTGTCTAGTATATAGGCAGGTGAAGTGAAGTATACGGGAACTTGGACCAAGGAAGAAAGGGTACACATTTTCGTGTCTGAGTAAAATCAGATTTTATTATTATTTTACATATGCATAAAAAATTTCGACATGCTGAATTAATTATTATCATCAATCCGATTTTTATGATTGTAAAACAATAATAATTATGAGATTTATTATTTATTCATGCCCGTTACTTGCACGTAATGATAGCGACAAAAAAAGTAAAATAATAATAGCATCGGAAATGGTATCAACTCTAACAACTGCTTTGACAGTCCAAATGTAGCAATGGAACGGTAAGTAACGCTTTTCATAAGGGAACTGTCCAAACTTGACAATTCTGAACGCGTTTTGATGAATTTTTTTTTCGGAGAAGTTCAAAAGAGAAAGGTAAACATTGGAAACAAATACTTTTGGCATAAAAGTTAGAGCCCGAGTAGAAATAATTGAGTAGTTTTGTAATTTGCACTTTCTACGCTGGCACAAAAACACGACATTGTCTAAGTGTATAAAAGCGTATATCAAATAAAAATTGCTTCGTTGTGGTGTTGGAATCTAAACTACAAATATTATGCATGTATTTATATCTTGTATTTATGTATACATAACGTATTAAAAGTATTTTCACGGGAATCGGCTTCAGAAGGATGTATTTTTTTAATGCGAACAATGATGATGATGCGTTTGGTAGAGAAATTAGTACTATTATTTTTATTATTTATGATTGCGTGCACACAGCCCTCTTTTTTTGTCTGAACAAGTTTGTTGTTTTGTGTGTGGAAATTGTAGCGTGATCACGACGATCATTCTCTTGGGCAGGCAAGTTTAGACAGAGACAGGAAAACTTACAAGGTAATGTACAACAACACTACAAATTATCGGACTTCCACCGAAATTTTCCAAAAAAAAACCACGCCATATCCACACTTTCTCACTCAACTTGACTAACTAATTTACCTTCACTGGCACACCGAAAACACCCTTTCCTCTTTTGATTTTAATCAAAATTTACAGGAAAGTAAGGAAGAGCGCGCGGAAATAAATTCATTTTGTTTTGTGGTATTTCCAAAAAATATATATAATATAATAAAATGTAAACTGACTTTTTTAACTGGCAGGAAAAAGTATTATTAAGCATCTAAAAAATACCATGTTAAGCATTTTATGTACAAAATTCGTTAAAAATGCATAAAATCCAACTACGCAAGAAATTGAGCTAGGTAAACCAACAGCAGCATAGCAACAAACAGAAACACGGTTTTAATTTAAAATGTACCCAAAGTAACAAAATTCATTATAAATATTACTGCTCCTATTTATAACAAGTATCATTTACTGCTGTCGGTTTTTTATATATCCATTTTCAATGTTCCAAATATTTTACATATCAAAGCTTGTATTGTAGATTTGATTATTATTTTTACTTAGAGTTAATACGAGCCTATATACACCTATCTTAAGGCATATTCCTATAATAAGCCGTGCGATAACAAAACCTGTGTTTATTTTTCCATCATAAACTTCCATCCATTTTTAGTGGACACTAGTGAATAATTTATCACTTTCGTGGACTTCAAAACTACCATTTTGTTTAGTTTATAAACTGGGATGTATTTGTGATTGTGACATGAAAACTATCACGTGACGAGTTTTTGTCTTTTGGTTTTGCCTATTTATACTGTCCTGTGGGCGTAAATATACACAAAAAATTCTATGGCTATTTAATGCCGTATCATAAAAATAATGTGTTGTCTCTGCACGGTGTTTGGTCCATACACTATGTTGGGAACTACATGAAAAAAGAAGACGAAAATAATCACGTCGTTTCATTTCATACGTACATATCGTTACTTTTTGGCATGACAACTAAATTGACATTTTGCATTGATTGCATTCCGATTGATCCTGTCTTTTGTCGTTTTATACTAAAAACGGAGTTGATTACACGGTGTAGCTAGAATAGTAATCCGGTACAATACACTGACAGTCAATATGACAGTGTCGGTTTATTTTAACATCAAATACAAAAGGTACAATAGAAAGCAATTTAATTTTTTATTGTTTTTCATCACGCCTACTACCGTTCTTCTCGCGGAATGATTTCCGAGAATAATGTGCTATAAAAAATATATACGAGATGGATGGCATTTGAGGATGAGGTTAAAGGAGTCATTCAACATTATAGCAAAATCGTCATCAAAATGATAATGAACAGAATCCTATTCTACTTGCAACTTGTCCCCACATCCATATATTATATCCCGTCTTTTGTTGTTCTCTCCTCTTTTGTCATCTAATAATTTTTACACTTGGTGAGTGTCAGTTGTTGATGTTGTTTTGTTGGGGATCCTTTTCTCCCTGCCTCTTGATCACTCTCTCTCTCTCTCTCTCTTTCTCTTTGTTTACGTGTTTTGGATGTAGAATATGTAGATTAGAGTGGAGAACAATCCTATTTATATGTTTATGAAAATTACCTGTCTCTACAAATAACGTGAACGTGTAAAGCTGCAAAAAAGCTCCACAAACATTGCAAAAGAATCATCCTCATCATCATGTAATGAACATAAAAGAGAACATTTTGGACAAGCCAGACGAGAGAAAAGCTGAAAGGACAATAATAATGCATGATCATCATATCATCATAATCATTTCTGATCCCTCAAGCGGAATAGGTGATTAGAATAAGCATTATAATAATACAGAACCTGGGATAAAGCTGAAATTTTGCTTCAATGATATACACACAAACATAAAAGATGAAACTAGGCTGAAAATCATAGTAAAAGGAGCACCATATTTATTATTATGATGATGTTATGGATAGCATTATAGGTTACAAGTCGTTCTAATAATTGGGACGGATGAATAATTTTTTACGGCAGAGACATATTCCTCGTTAATTTTAAAGGAGGAGTGCTTAGTCAACTCAGGAAAATTTGGCCCGTTACATATTTTTTATGGAATATGGTAGCATCTGTGACTGTGGCGGTTTACGTACTTGTTGTATAGGTTCAAACACAAGACGTATAGAGATTTTTTAATTATGGGAAATGATAACATAACCAGCAGCTGTGAAATTTCATGTAACATTAAGATAACCACACAGGAAGTTGTGGTAATTGTCGCGCCTTCTACTCATTCAAGTTCATTTAGTAAATTAAGTTTTTAATTAATTCGTAAGAATAAAGAAAAACAATTATAAGAATATGAAATCATATTGGGTTGTTTTTATGACGGAAATGGGCTGACGATATGGACGCAAGGTAAGCATACGTAATAAAAGTATTAAAACAGGCGACATGATTATGGAAGCAATAAAAGTGCAATAAAGAGTTATTATTATTGCTTTCCTGTTACGTAAACAGAAAGGAGGAAATCTAATAACAAGCTCATACTATAACTCTCGCTACTGCTACTACTTCTCTCTTCTCTGGTTTTGTCCCGGAGACAAGCAACGAAATAATAATAATAGTCAAGGAAATTGCGTGATTGTGTTTTTATTGGAAAAGAGTGCTGGAAATAATTGCTATCAGCCATTTCTGCTGTCCATTGAGAAATAATAGGGAGTGTCACCAAACCTATTATTGCACTGATAAGTTTTAGTATTTATCAAAATGGATCAGGGTTAACAGCTAATGTCTTAGTTTTAAATGAGCAATTTCCTGTACAAAAAACAAGTGTGCAATGAAGGATGTCCACATGTATTATGTATATCCAATTGAGCAAATTGTAAATTTTCCAGTTCACATTTTAGTGCAGTTGAGAATAGTAATTATTGAAATGATGCAATTGACAAATTGCTGATTTGTACTTTGAAAAGTTAAACAATATATTTTTAGCAGATATTTGGTTATTATTATTATTAAGTCGGCTGAGGAGACAATTCAGAGATCAAACGACTACACCGAAGGATTTGACATGTCAGCAAAAAAATAAGGTAAATGGGTGGATAACATGGGAGGTATTAGGTATCCTATGCAAAAAAATATTAATTTAGACGAACGGAATTTCAGAGATGTAGAATGTAATGTTGAGAAACAAAGAACTTGTATATCTTTTCCCTTTTTTATTACGCCCGCATGCCAAGGTACTAAAAAAAGAATAGATTGCAATGTAACGAAATATAGTTGAAATACAGGTCGGAAGAGTGGGGCTCTGACGGCTCCCCTGCGAAGTATGTATTTATGTTGGTGATGATATCTGATGATGCAATATTACACCCTACTACTACTGGTATTATGAGGTAAGTATGTTGACTCTTGCTGATCTTTATTATATGAGTTTGGAATGTCAAGGATAAATGGGAAAGACGAAAAGAGAAGCAAAACAAGTGCAAGGTACAATGCTTGAAAAACAAGCAACGGCACACCAACACTTATTAATATTTTTTGTTAGATTGGGATTTGTACCTCACAGAGAAAGAGAGGGCGAAATAGTAGAACGGTACAAAACATGCTGATTTTCCCACACACAAAAACACGCCTGCCATGCACAAATTAATAATATCATACTATTAATGGATGGATGTACATGTATATAAATCTCAATGAAAGCCGTTCCCACCATTAGTTCCAGTGAAATTTATCTCATGTCTCTCTAAAGCCCAAAAGCTCTTTTTGATCTCAAGAGTTTTAAAAAAAGGAGAAAAGTTCACCCGAATTGCGTAGGATCCTTTTGATGTGAAGCGAAGGCGATGCGAGAGAATATGTTTTTGGTGGAAAATGGAGTGAATGTTCCAATGAATGAATATGATGAACATATATACATCCACTAATGCAAATACAAAATAAACTGCATTTTTTAGAGATCTATATGTACCTAATATGAGAAAACATGAAAATGCTGGTTTATGTGCACATTATACGAAAAATACTGAGAAAGATGGATGATGAAAAGGAATGGAAAAGAAGAGTAAACAAGAGAGAGAGAGAGAGAGAGGAGCTTTACTTTGACCTTGTGTCTTTCATGCGAAGTATGAGCCACATAATACGACTTACTTCCTATCCTTTTCTTCCTTCTACAATTGTGTAGGCTTTTATTCGCTTGAAGTTTGAAAACACTTTTTTTAAGATGATAAAAAAAATTTATTTGAGTTCAGTTTCGAGTTTGAGTATGAATGTTATTGCATTTTGGCTTGAGTTTTCGTAAGAATATTTATACATTTTTGGAAAGCTGGAAGTAAAATAAAGAACAAGTTACACTTCTTTCACAAGTCGCAAAATATATTATTGTCTGAGAAAAAAATGCGAATTTAGAACTTGTGGGCGGTTTAGAACTTTGAAACAGACTCAGACACGACCTGTGGACTATACAAACTGTATATTCTACATTAATTATTAAACTTGTACTTTAGGATTTTTTTATTTCTTTTAATCTTTCTCCTAGACAAAAGCTTTTTCCATATGCTTTATTTTTTTATGGGAAAAAATATAAAAAAAACTACGGTTTTTCCTTTTTTCCTACAGCATGATTTCATTAAAAATTCAAGACGTTTTTAGTAAATTTCTACTACACTGGCATGTGTGGTTTATTGTTATTTTGATGAAATTCCCTTCTTGTAACTCTTTCAATCTCGCTCCATGTCCCAAATGACTTTCTTCGCACATCAGTAAAATAGAAGTACTGCTACGGTTTTGCCCTTGAACTTCACCGTTTCTTTATCTTGTTTGTTCATTTGTGCCTTGTATGTGAGCCGGTGTAGCCTTTAGTCTTGTATACTTGGTATTTATTATTTGCAAACTAGCAGTAGAATTGTGTTACGGGAAGGTATAGATTTACTTTCATTTAAAAAAATAGGAACTCGTTAATGATAAAGCTAATGACTTCAAAATTGAAGAATGAAAACACACGTTTCAAATCAACGTGACCTTTTTATTAAGTGCATTTGATTGAGACGAATTTTTGACATGTACTAAATTTTAATTTCGTAGGGATTGGGTTCTACTATCCAGCCTTGTGCACCGTTATTACTCAAAAACGGTTAAGTTTGCTACCACAGCACGTGTAGGTAAATATATATATTGTATTTCTCAGTCAGGTACGTTAAAACTAACCAAATTCCCGAAACCTCCCGGGGTGGATGGAGGAAAATGAAATTTAGTTATTATATTATAGTCTGTAGAACATTAAAGAGCATTTGGAAGGGGTTTAACGACTACCACTGGAAAATGCATTTTACTTTGAGCCGAACACATAACTCCTGAAAGGAATTTTCTCCATACCGCAAGGCTTTGCCGATGTTATTCGTTCTTATGAAGACGCACAAGTTTCGGAGGAGATAATAATAAAATTATTGCTTTGTCATCATGAGAGTGTACATCTGTATTATTTTAGCAGGGTGTGTGGCTAGTTGGAGAAGACAAAAGAGGAGAGGTCATAAAACGGAGAATCCATTTAGGAGAATATCCAAATAGGAGAGAATCCATGGAGGAGAATATATGAATAGGAGAAAAACAAGGGAGAAGAATATAATACAGGAGAATGTCATGTTGGTGGTTTATCTGGTGCTCCTCTTTATATTCATTAAACATGCATACAAATATTGAAGGGTCAATGCATGTAATGATGTCAATTTATAATTAAACTTGATTCATTGACAATTATTAACAATTCACGGTTTGAGAAATGACAACTGGCTTTTACCGTTTGTATACGCATTACTCCCTGATAAAACAGAAATATCATACAGTTACCTTTTTGAACAGTTACAAGCTGGAAAAAGCGATAACTTCCGATATGTCAAACATACTTATATTGGCAACGGTGAAAATGTTTAATTACAAATTTAGATTTTCGCTTTGACCATTCTGTTAACTGTTGTATATTGTATTGCCACTTAAAAACTTAATGTAGGCATTCATTGATCAATGTATTTTATATGCTCTCACCACGTACAAGTCTAAGATTTTTTTTACAGAATCATAAAATCTTGCTAAATTGAACATGAAATCATTTACTTTGATGGGCTATTCTTGTGGTATCAGCTATTCACCAACTTCAGTTTCGTTTTACATAAAATGCATGTGATCATGTGCATCATACTTACTGATGTTAACTTTGATCTTGGGATCAACTCATTGAGCTCAAAAGATGAGCTGAACACTAAAAATCCTGTTTAAGTTGAACATTTTGGCATAAATGTAAATCCATATTTAAGGCAGCGAAAGCCAGTATATCCCATTTAATATTCATTTTAAATTTGAGCAAAACTACTATGAAACGTGAAACTTTTATCCCCTAATAAGACATTAAGTTGATTAAGTAATTTATTTTTACCAGGTCCAAGAAATCTATAATAGGGAGCCCCCGGCTTCATTTACAAGTTTTATTTATGAAAAACTCCCCAGTGTTCCAACAAAGATAAAACCTTTGTAATATGGATTTCACTTGTGATTTCGATATGATTGAGGAATTGACCTCTGAAATAACAAAAATAGTAAAAAAAAATTGTACACAGTGAGGGAAGAAATTAAGAGAGGTGAAAATACGCGGGAGAAATTAAAACAACTTGAGGCGGACCTGGATAATAAGGTAAATTAAAGTTAAAATTTATAGTAACATAGCTAGTGTATAGAACGTAAAAATAATCTCGTTGAACTGTTACGCATTATCTAAAGTAAAATTAAGGGTCATATTAACAATGCACGCTATATATACCATTTGCTCATACTCAATTTTTGCCATACACATTTTAAATGGGGAATTTTGGTTTTAGCAGAATTATTAACATTACGGCCCTAAGTCTGTTCATAACGATGACATTATGCCTAATATTATATATAATCCTGAAACACAATATTTTCGTTCTTTTTTTAACAGCAAACAGCAGCAATGGACTTCGTGAGTAATAAAATACTGTTGATGGAAAACAAAATTAAGTCATACAGCAATGATTTAAAGAAATTTCAAGATTTACACTTGAAACTAATAAACATACTGAGTGGTAAGGTTGTTGACTTTAATTCTTATACATTATATCATATATTTATTATTATTTATGTTGTCATCTCCAATGTCATCCATCACATGCCATATCGTTAATGTCAAATATGTTGTTTTATTTTTATCCACAGGAGACTTCGCTCCAGGACTACCATAGATATCATGGATGGAATTTCTAAATAAACGTCGGAATGTTCTTCACATGGTCACTAATGTTCACATGTATGTTTGGTTAAAGTCATATATTAAAAATAAACTAACTAGAATTTATTGGATATCCACTATATATATAAATTGTACCATGTTTTTTGTTATCACATTATTTTTCTCCGTTTTTGTGAATATGCTTTTTTATCTTTTAATTTTTTTCAATCTCATCCTCGTTTAATTTTGAAATTTAGTAACGTACTAAGCATTATATTTATTTATTTTTAAAAGCCCGTTTTCCGTACCACATTGTCTGAAATTTGAATCGATGACACATTTTCATATATAGCTTATTTTTACATTCAGTAGAACATTCATTATGCTATGGAAAAATTCATTATCATCATAATATTTATTATTCCTGTTTTAGCTCACTTTATGATCTTATCATCGTTTTATACATACTACCCGAACGCTGAGCATAATAATTTATAAATGATAAGTATATTAATTAGCAAGAACCTGGTTGACAAGAGGAGTAAAGTTATCTGCATTCCATTTAAATAATCAGAGTAAAAACGTCCAGAGGTGAGTAAATATGAAATTTTTTGTGGAGAGACAAACAAAAAACGTGATGTGTTATGCAAATCAAATTACCTCCAGCCCATCAAACCACTATTCTGATTGATTTGACATTCGTTGACATTGAACTTTAACTTTATGCACGATGTTTTTTTATAACATATTACATACCTATTTGAAATTTGAATTGTAGCTGATACAGGGCCCTATCATGTAGTTACTGCAGGAAACGATTTCATAAAAAAAACAATACCTCCATTTTAATACGATTTTAGTGTCACATAGTCACATATTCCATGACAAAAATTGACCAATATGACCATAGTTATAGTTGTCATTCCCAAGATTGAGTTTGAAGTGAGTTGAAGTTGAAAATGTATGCCTCGGCCTGAGACCGGCCTGAATCATCAAATCAATCACCATGTAATATGTACGGTATTTTTCTACGGAGAAAAAGCTTTGTTCATTTCCTACAGGAAACCGTTCTCGTTCTATTCACAGGGCATTGTAAGAAAAAGCGCATGTTTTAAGCTTTTCCTGTCGGCGCTCTGCTATTGACTACTAATTGATGGAGCTAGCAAATGATAACAAAAACCCTACTGTGTTTGTTTTGCAAGTTGTAGTGTTTTGTTAAAAATAAATGAGTTTTAAAAATTTCAGTTGCGTGTTGAAGTTTGGAGTGTTACCAGATAACACATTGCGTTGCATTGAGCATAATCCAGTTAATGTGTATTGGAACAAATTTTAATCAATTAAATTGATTGAGACGATTAAATTTGAATTAAATTACATTTGATTCGACGTATTCCTTGATACAATAAACAATATGAACCGAGGAAAGCGCCGTCCTTATGAGGATCACGAAGGGGGTGGTAATAAAAGTCAAAATTAATTTCCATTGTAAAATCAAGTCAATCTTTTATATTTCTTCGAATTAAGAGTGTTGATATTGTTTATATCAATTTTGTTTTTCTAGATCGTTACTTCAAACGGAGGCGAACCGCGTCGTACACAGAGAAAAAAGAGGAGGACCCAATCAAAAGTTGTATAATGACCGTTGGAGAAAAAGTAGTGTCAGTGGAAAGTAGTATAGAAAAAGTATCTCAGACGCTGGAGTCCGAGTTGGCAACCCAGAAAGCGAAAATTCTTCAACTGTTGGTGGAAATGGTTACAACATCTCCTGAGAAATGTACCATTTACTCCACGTTAGCTGGGTTGCTAAATGCTAAAAATTACAATTTTGGAGGAGAGGTAAAAAAAGCTAAACATAAAAATAGTATTATTAGTATTATTAACATACTACTTGGTGTAGCTGTTATTAAGTTAATATGTACTGTTTAACCACGAAATACAATTTTGGTATTTTTTATAGTTTGTGGAAACATTGGTGAAGGCATTCAAGGAGCATCTTAAGTCTGGAACCTGGACGAACGCTCGTTACACCCTACGTTTTATTTCAGATCTTGTCAATTCACATGTGATCTCTGCTACTTCTCTTCTTCAACTTTACGACACCTTTATGGAAGGGGCGGTGGACTCTACAGTGCCTCAGGTGCGTCGCGACTGGTTAGTTTTTGCTATTCTAAACTGTTTACCATGGGTCGGTAGGGAACTCTACGACAAAAAGGAGCAAACTGTGGAAAGGCTCATGATGACCATTGACAATTTTATGAGAAAACGGAAGCGGAATCATGTTGGAATGCTTCGCGTGTGGTCAACTGATGAGCATCACAAGCAGGAAGAGTACCTGGAGTGTCTTTGGCTTCAGGTGGAAAAGCTAAAATTGGATGGTTGGACTGAGAAGCACATTGAAAGGCCTTACAACGCCTTTGACAGCGTTTTATGCGAAGCACTACAGCATAATCTGCCGCAGATATCTCTTCCGCCACATCATGAAAATATGGTTTATCCAGCGCCCAGCGTCGTGTACAGAATGTTTGACTACACTGACTGTCCAGAAGGAGGAATGGCTCCAGTACTACCGGGAACTCATAGCATCGAGCGATATTTGATTGAGCAGGAACTTCGTGACATTCTACGAAAGTTTCATAATGAGCGTAGAGATTGGTATGCTAAAAAAA
>JAHZNC010005477.1:0-34530 GCA_027744095.1 Zhuqinia jingwanae | reverse complement strand
CAATGTCAAATGTTAGTGCTCTTTTTGGTAACCATTCAATTTCAATTCAATATGACTCCAGGCCAACCCAGTGTATCGAAATGATATAATGGATTACTTTCCATGCTGATCATATATACAAGATTAACCATGATTACTAAAAATTTACAATATGTACTTTAGGTGCGCACATCAATTCAATTATTAACAAGAGGAGTTATAGTAGTTGGCAACAAGGGTCATGCCTGATATGAATAGTAATTTCACAAAAATTCAAACCTAATCGTATGAAAATTACCTCATATAGATAACAATAGCAGAAACTTACTTGAAGCAAACTTTTTTGTTGCAAAAATCTATGTCTTTACTTATTTGATTCATGATGTATGTTGGGTGTTTGTAACATAAACACACTTTTTCAACTTTCAGCCCAGCCCAGTGGCCGACAGTAATGTATACTATCCTTCCAAGCTCTTCAGGTTCATCCCGCTACTTAGTAATTATAATTGTTTGCTACTGGTCTTATTGCGGTTATAGCTAGTAGCATGGCTAGTACATTTGAAATAGCATTACTAAGAATTGTGCCGCATTCACCACAAGTGGTAATGGTGGGACAATGTTCGGCGTACGGACACAAGACAGCAAGAAATATGAAAGGACATATAATACTAATGTAACAATCAAGATGATGGGTTTATTAAGCTGTCTAATTGTAAGTATATATACATATGAGATACGACATGGTATTACATGAATTAAAAAAAAAATTGATGGTGGCAAGAGCCTCTCTTTTGTTACATCTTTTTATCGTTGTGCCAATTTCTTGCGAATAAAATCTCCATAGTTTGGATCTTAAACTAAATCCTTTTAATTTCATCGTAATTTTTAAAATTATCAATAATAAAATTATTTTATTACAGTATTTTATTATGGAATACTATGGAACAATCAAATGAGCTAATATCTGACACATCATTGCCACCACCCCCGCCTCCAGCTGAAATAACTGATACAGATGAGAAAGCACCCCCAGCAGATGAGAAAGCACCCCCAGTAGATGAGAAAGCACCCCCAGCAGATGAGAAAGCACCCCCAGTAGATGAGAAAGCACCCCCAGCAGATGAGGTGATTATCAACCCCGATACATTTCCTCTCTTTTACAAAGACAAAGGAATAGGAAGCGCTGTAATTTTAGACGAAGAGGATTGCATTGGATCTGAAGAGGCATCCGTACCTGGGAACTTTTGTCATTTTTCAACGATAAATTGCAGTAAATTTTGGGCAATATTTAATTCGGTAGGTCAAGTTACAACCACACTAAACAAATTAAAATAACAGCCAAACGTCAAAACTGGACGATTAATTTCAAATTGCTCGTTTAAAATTAGATTCAACTATTTTTATGCTGGATTATAGTGTGCACCAACCATCTTCCCACACTGGTTGGTCAAGATCCACATCCAAGTGAGTCCAATGACAACATTTTATAATTTTTATTTCGTAGATACAACCAAGCAAATAATCGTGCATCAAACTTTGAATTAGACGAGGAAATCGGTACTAAGCTACTTAAATGCATGGAAGGGGGATCACCTGGAGCTCAAAGTACAAGACTAGCTTTGCAAATAATCTTCTTGTTAGTTTACACCTCGGGCTCCATTCTATTCACTATAGCTAATTTTCCTCCAAATCAAGTACACAGCAGCATTGCATAATATATTGCACTTCAAATTATCGTTTTCTAAGAGCCAAGTTTTATTGTCATTTTTATCTTCTATATGCTTTCATTTTTGCAGGTTCTCCGGTTGCGATCTCTTTTTACCAAAATTTTCACCTGGACTTTCATAGCTTTTATGCTTGTTTTTGTAATTCCCTTCGTTTTCCATCTCCCTGTTGGCGAGTGCTATGAATTTATCTCTTTGATTTTATGGATGATATTAACTTTTGAGTTGGGTACGTGTTGTGTAATACTGTATTTTTCATGGCGAATTGTAAAATTATTCGAAAAATACTTAACCGATTCATCAGAAAATCAGCTAGTACGTGCTGGATCAACTCCTCCGGTCACGCCAGTAGAATCTGAAGATGATCTTAAACATTAAGATTTAATATGAGAGCTTATAAAGTGACAACGGAAAAATAAAAGTAAATGCTGATCTGAAAGCAATGCATGCGAACATGAAAAAACTTTTTACTACAGTGACAGTTATATGTGAAAATTGCACAGTGCAATGCAATTCAATTTTTATTGCTTTTGGTAATATCAAAATAGAAAATAATGTTGTCAAAGAAAAATTCATAATAAAATTATTATAAATTTTCTTTGTCTATATTTTTGTACGTTTTATACACTGAAAATATTTCAGTTGTTTACACAAACATGGCATTCATTAGTTAGCTCAATAAATTAACTTTATCGTAGATAAAATTCTCAAACGATGAGTCGCAACAACATCCCTTCTTCACCTCCTCCCCCTGTCAACATTATGTTGACTAATAATTCAACACAAGCACCCCCAACACAGATTGTAATTCAGGAAGACAATGTTTTTAGCACTATTTCACCACCTCAACCTCATGTACTCCAACAAAACAATGTTATACTTTCATCAACCAAACTTGGCAATGCGACTGGTGATCAACAATTTGTGCAAGTTACCGTTATCGTTATTCCTCCCATCATTGCTACTGATGCAGGAGATGCATCAGCCACAGTCGATGAGACTACACTTTCTCCTCACATGATTCAACAAAAACGCGTACGAAGGCGTCGGCGTCATCCTTGCTACTCATTTGGATTTTCAAGGAAGAAAGGAACAGAGCTGTGGGCGATAATAAATTTAGTAAAAAAATACATATATAACCAATTTAAACAATTACCTACTATATTTTTTTTAAACAGTGATCGATGATGGAGAACATGATTTTTTATAACAAAACTTTTTAATGCCAACGTTCGGTATACTCGATTCCATAATTTATATTTGAAAAAAATGTTTTTACGTATGTATAAATCAAAGATTGGTGCTGTGGTCGATGTGCTATTTACGTTTGTTCACGTGCTTTATGCTTATCATGTGATCGGGTTTACAGAAGCGTACTACAAGTATTTTCAACGTGAGTACTTTTAAATATGTATGTTGTGGTATATAGACCAAAGTTATTATAAGTTGCAAAAATTTACAAAACTGTAATTACACATCTATCCATTTGTATCTAGTTTTTCATACCATGGAATGCACTTCAGCTATCAAATTAGACATCACTCTAAGTTACGCTGGCAGCATTTTCAACCTCACGTCTGCATATTTCTTTTTTCATGGAACAAATTTAGAAAAGGTAAAGACATAAAAATATCAGTAAATTCTTCAGGATCACACTTTACAAAATAGATTTTATATAATTTGAAGGACAAGAGACTTCGAATCCGCCTCAGCTCATTGTTCAACAAACTTGTCTTTGTTCCTATTATTTTCACCTTTCCCCGCTTGATAATTGCATTACATGCCAGCAAATCAACCTCATGTTCCATGCATTCTAGTGGAAATTCATCAACAACCTTTTGGCTCTTTAATATTTGTCAGATATTTGGAATGGTTGTTTGGTATACTTATGGCTTCTGGATATCTGATTCGTTTATACGATGGGAGAGACGGCCGCCGTCAGAGGAGCAGTCCGGTGAAATAAAGAAGAATGACAAGGGGTATTACGTGGATGACGATGAAGATGGAACAATTACTATATCATGAATAAGTTATATTACTGTAAGTACATATAAAAACAAGAAAAAAACTTGAATAAATTTGCAAGCATTAGTAACTCCAAATAAGCCAATACTCTCACACAATTTATTTGACAATTTGTGTACTATCAATATTATCATTAGCATTCAACTCTTGGAGCATTTCTATGATCAGTTATAATATGATCAATAACAAAATTATACTGTTCATTTGCTGTTGTTGAAACAAGATCATCATTCATGAGCATACACATTTTGTATTTCCTTTAAAAAAAAATGCCCACATTAAACAAAAAAACATCTTCCAAAGTTGTCACGAATGCTAAATCAATCCCTACCATTGCTGTGCGTCGTTCCCCAACTGTCCGTGCAGATGATGAAATAAGCACTATTGATGGAGATCCAACTGCAGCGAGCCTGTATAAAGCACGGCGAGCACGTAAAAAGAAGCCAGCTTGTAGTGTCCATAATATTGCCAAGTGCTGGGCATATACTAATTTGGTGAGATTGTCGTTGAGAAATTTCATGAAGTAAAAAATAATTTACAAAAAACCTTTATTTTTGTGCAGGTGTTTAGTGTACTGGATGCAATGTATAGTGTATACGAACTATTGGTTTATATGAACCGTCTAATAATGGATACATCAGAAAATAATAGTTTACATAGAACGTTTTTCCTCATTTCAGCAGGTATTTATACATATAGAATGTTTCTTAAAAAAATATATGATGATGATAAATTGAAGAAAAGGGATGTTAATGTAAAATGTATTTGGTTATAATCTTTTCAGTTATGCATGGCGATTGCACTGAGACACCAGTTGAAGTTGTTATTAATTTGTCGGCGGAACTCATGTACGTTGTTTCCAGTATTTTATTTGCTTTTGCAACAACTCTCGATAAAGAGGTAACAACAATTAATGCAGTTTTAAATTAGAAATGAGTACGTTTTTGATCGTATTGAAGATAAATAGGTGGTATGAATTTTGTTCCTTACAACTTGCTTGCTGAAGCTCAGGATTTTCTTGTAGCTCGTTGTCTAGTTCAGTGGTTTTTATTTTCCTTGTGGTTTCCTCCGCTGGCCCTCATTCCTAGATTTTTTGTTAATATTGTCTCCACCTGTGGAATCAACTCATCTCAAGCATACGGCCCTAATTGGAATGAGCACGGTACTCGAATAGTGTTTTGGATTACGAATCTGGTTTGCCTGGCCTTCCAGGTAGCTTGGCTGGGGCACAGTCGTCAAGTGGCATTAACATATTTACAGTTTTGGAAGGAACTGGAACTGGAACTGGAACAAAAACACATTCCTCATTCTTCAAGTGTGACTTTATATCATGTGGGAGAGGCGGGGGATAAAGCTTTGAAGAGAAGTGGGCTTGGGGTTATGCTTCCCACATCGGTATCGATGGTTTAAGAATAAAATATTATTAAATTATTAAAAGTTATTGTTGATATTATTATGTATACCTATTCGTTAGTTTACTGTATTTACTTATCGTCATTACAAAAAATAAAAATAATATTACTATACGTGTTTGTCTTTGTTCCTCATTCATTCAATTTTATCTCCACATAAAGGTTTATTGGTATGCATAACATACAACATACTAACATAAATACTAGTACAATTTAATATTTTGTGTTTGTTGTACATAAGTTCAGGAACATAAATATTCAAGTTTGTCATTTGATGCTGTTGTACATTAAAGTTTGTGTGTGAAAGAGGACTATTTTTGGGGTACTGAAGCTAACTAATATTATGATCTCTGATTCTACATTCACATTGCTTATGATAATATGACACTTCCATTTGTTTATGTACATATGCAGCAACACATAAAATGAATTTTCCATATTATAGCAATAGCGTTAAATGTTTACTCTCCAAAAAATAACTTCCACGTGTTGTGTACATTGATGGTAAATTACATATGTATTGGCATTGTCATTATTGGATGTAAAGGCATACCTCAGTCATAAATACGAAGCGTTTATATGAATCCAATCAAGCTATGCTAGATTTTTATTTATGCAACAGAAAAGTATCTAGAAATGTAGCTAATGCAAACATGCGAAATAATAACACACCCAATTACTGCAGCGTATATCGAACAAAGAGAACCAAGCCGGATGATTAGGAATTACAAATTAGAAATATTGACTATATCGGCTACTGTACTTGTAGGTGTATTTCCAATAATCACCTACATGTATAATTTTATCCACATAAGTTACTCCGTGTGGGGTATCAATATCTACAAAAACCTATACTGATGTTGATACCTACCTAGATACGTCCAATCGGCAGCCAGCAAACGTGTGTGTACGTGAAAAGTTTTATTGTTTTGGGAACTTTTAAGGTTTTTTTTTTAAAGATGGGCCGTGCCAAGTATTACACCTTATTTCGAATCCTAGACGCCACCTTATTGACAACCGTACTTATCATCCAAAGTGTCATTTTAAGTCAATACACAATATATTCCCAATTCCACGAAGTTGTTCCAAGTACTGTACTGAAACCAATTTATCAAAAAATTATATGGCTTGGTGGAGACTTTATTTGCTTGACACTTTTACTTCTTGCGTGTTTATGTGGGTTTAAGCATTTAATTCAAACTGGGTTCAAACATTTAGTGGGTCAAAGACACGAGCCCCCAAAGCAATCAAATCTAAACCCATTTGAGGAAAGTTTCGAAGAAGAACATTCTGCCGAGGAAAATGGAAAAGAGAGGAATTCATTAGTAAAATATTTCACATCCCAGAAAATTCCATTATGCTACATATCATGGTTTATGTATGCTGCCCTTTTGAGTGCAAAAATTGCCCTAATTTTTACCTGGAATATAAACGAAAATTGGAGGGAGGGCCAGCAGAAAAATTATTTGTTTGGACCTCACATGTTCCAGTTGGGCGTTTGCTTGTCATCAGTCATATTTTCGTTGTTGGTGGAGGCTCATCATATTGCCGGGATTAGGGATCCTCAGCGGAATGCGTATTTGAGTACAGTTGCTTATGAAGTGGCATTGGAAATTTTGGATACGGTATGAGCATGATTATCATTTTGAGATCATTTAAAGTTAAATAATTTAACTTATTTACTCTAACTAATAAGTGTAAGTATTGACATGATTTTTTGAATTTCATTTTCCTGTAACAGGCTTGTCTGTTATCCTACCTCATTCCATCCTTTGACTACGGAGAAGGGCATGCCTCATCGCCATCTCCATCCGCTGCTCTTGGGAGAAACGACTCTTCAACTGAATTAACCCTACCAATCACCTTGCTCTCCGCTGTTAATCTTATCTTACCCACGGTGACCTTGTACAAACTAACCTCCACCAACTTTGGGGAGACGTACCATGTTAAGTTGGAACTGATCTATAAAACCCTGCATTTGCTCTTTGTGGATATTCCATTTCTAGTCATTCGGATCCACGTTTGGAATAAATATGACAGAGAGGATGTCATATTCATGATGAAAAATGTCTACGGGATATTCTGGTTTTTTAGAGGTGTGTATTCAGACGTGCATGCTCTTCGGGAGGAGAAAAAGAAAGATGAACCTGAACATGAGCATGGGTGGGAAATGAGCTCGGTACGGGGAAGGATGGTTGCACCAAAAGTTAACCAAAGAAACAATCGAAATTATAGCTGTGGAGTAGAAAAGCGGGGTAGTGATTCTATTGAAACGAGGAAATATATGCTTTCAAGGCGGCGGGACTAATAAATTAGTTAGTTTGTGTCTACTATCATGCATAGATTTTTACAATTACATATTCACAATCAATACAACGTCCTATCCATCTGCTTTATATGTCATCTTGTCGTGTGTCCCTTTTAAATGATAAAAGGAAGTACATACAACAAATGTATGCATAATAAGTATCTATTTGGGAACCTTTAATTTTTTTATTCGTAGAAAGTTTTATGATATTTAGTTTAAAAAAAACAATTTCAAGTGAGCATGCGTACTTTAATTCTGATTTTAATAAATTCATGTTTCATATACAAAAAAATATTTGCTCAAGATGGGCATTCGTGTAACAGCATTACAATAATTGTAATAATTATTATTTCCATCATGGGTGCGTGCGAAGTTCGCACTGCGAAGTGCGAAGGTAGGGTAGGCTTGATATAAACCCATCTTCATACTTTCATCAATGGCATAGCAATACAACTGCATGCAAGTTGCTTTATGTATATATTTTTATAGCAATGGAAGTTGAAAATCGAAATTATCAACACTGACAAGTTTGTTCGATCGTCTGGAGTCATCTACATATATTCACCTCCATGATCCATTATTATCATTCCAGCTTTTTCATGAATTCGTTGTACAGTATATCCCTCATGTACGAAAACAGCGTTTTTTGAAAAATTCGCGAGTTCGAAAAAAGTTTTCAGCTCACACAATAGATTTAAAAATAATTAAATAGGAAGGAAAGCAGGTCAACGGTAAGAGGATAAATAATTCCCCGTGATTTCATTTTATTAACAAATAATTTTCTATTATGATGTCAGTTATCCAGGTCACAGTGTATACATATTAATAATAATAATAATAATAATAATAATAATAATAATGGCTCATAATTTTATTTCCAATCTAGATTTCCCCTCACTACCACTGCTATCATCTGCATCATCATGTCGATGCCATCTGAATCATCTCGTTGTCAGCAGCAAGATTACAACCCACCTGAGGAGGCGGGTCGCGTGGGTGGAAGCTGCTGCCAAGTCCCTCAGCAATTTCGCGATTATTCAAACAAATGTTGCGACAACTGTCCCAAGAATCCTGACGACGCAGTTATCTGTGGCCTTCCCCAACCCGGGCCTCCGTACGTCTTCAACAATGTCGATTGCACTTTGGACTGCTCTCCTGTGGACACTTCTGAACTTGATTACATAAAACCAAACGTATCCAAGTATGGATTGCTTCGCCACTCAATGGATGAAATGCGCTGCTTGACACTGGCCAAGGAAAATGCTGCTGCTGACATATTCGCTCAAGCCGAGTGCACTCGCTATGAAGGTGACCGAGTATCCAAAGAGGTTGCTGAGAAGACTATCGCTCTGCAGCGTATTTCAACGGAGCGTCTGAAGCGTCGCTCAAAGGATATCTACTTTTGGCTGAAAGAACTTGAAAGAAATGTTCTGGAAATGAGGGAGGAAGCCAGACTTCTCCAAGAACTCCGGGTGAGAGTTGAAAATGCTATTAGGGCAACAGCTGATTTGATCCTTCACATTGTAAACGAGTGTCTACGACGACGCCTATCCCGCATTGGAATTGATCTCACTCGGGATGACGTTGAGGAGGAACTTCAAAAGGAACGGGATGTGGTTCTTGCAGCGCAAAAAAGATTGGAGGAAATTGTTAATCAAGTTAGAGACCAAATTGGCAAGAATCGCGCAGCGAAGGAGCGATTGGAACGAGACTGGAGTGATAAAATGCAGGCATTTCGTATTGACGATTTGGCAAGTCGCCTTCGCCCCGATGATCGCACACTTCTCAACTATCCAGGCGTGGCCCGCTTTCAAGATGGGATGTCTACTTTGGTTGAGTGGGAGGAAATGACACAGCGAGTTCTTGAGGAAGCTGAAAGGGAGCGTGTTGCCAGTTGCAAGTTGCGCAGTTTGGTTCCAGAGCTTTTGAAGAGTCTCGCATGCAAACTGAGAGCGCAAGCAGATAATGTGGAAGCGGCCCTGAGTCGACGCATTCAGGAAACGGATTCGACCAAAAAGCGACTCGAGCATCAGCTCAAGCTTGTGTTGGATGAGATGGTGAAAGCGGAAAAGGCTGTGGAGTCGATCAAACGGGCATTGAAAGGGGATCCTGTGGAGAGTGCGTTGAAATTGGCACAGACTCGCTTGTACAACCGGACATATCGGCCTAATGTGGAGTTGACAAGGGACTGTCCACAGTATGCGTTGATTGAGGAAGTTGGGGAAATTGCCAAGTCGCAGAGTGCAGTGGAGGCGCAGTTAAGAAACGCGGAAGATGCGCTGCACAAACTCAGGCAGATTAGGATTGATTTGGAGAAAGAAATTGCGGTAAAGGATAACACTTTGGTTATCGATCGGGAACGCTGTCAGTATGTCAGGGCGTTTTGGCCTTCGGTCACCACTTTGATTGGGCATTAATTGGAAGTAGGAGCTGATAAATAAAAAAATGTCTAAATGCATAAGAAGATAGTGTAATGCTATATACAAAACTAATAAATTAGTTCACTGTCATTTTCGAAGAAGAATAATGAAATTGTTACTCAAGTATGAAATCTGAAAAAATAAAAACCATTTTGAAAACCAATTTTGTGATTCTTCTGATAAATTATTAGTATCATTATTTCCTTTACACTTTTTTCCTACAATAATCACGTTGGCGGAATGGAGAGACGGAACTCGTCAGGCCAGCATTGAATTTTTTTTAGCTCACATTTTGCCTATTATGATGTCAATGACGTGCGATCGCTATGGAAAATCACACAGTATAAAAATTTAGCTTGCACATTTTATTTATAAAGCACTTGGACCAAACTTCAAGGTTCACTAAATAAAAATTTTCCACTGAAATTAATTTCTGAAGGTAAAATCATGGTAAAATGGTGAAAGAAAGAAGTGAATGATATTCAGACAATTATATATATTTTATGACTGATTGCGTTACCTATATTCCGACGAAAAGAGTTAAATAGGAATTTCTAGTAGCATTTGATTTCAAACTATCTGCTCCATTAATTTTCGTGATGGGAGACGAAGGACCAAAGCAGGGCCATCCTAAGGATGAGAGTAAGCAGGGTCCACCCAAGCAACATCAACAAGGTCCACCCAAGCAGCAAAAGTCAAAAACTGCTGGCGATGCTCAAGCAAATTCTGGAGTCAACGTGCTAGATATGATTGACCTGGCGCTATGTTCTCCAGAAGTGGGAGCCGTCAATTTCAACATTCTCAGATTGGTCCTGAGGGACCTAGTAAAAAAATCTGGGTTTGCTCAGACACCGGTTAAAGTGAACGATTTGGAAGCACATCAAGTTGAGGTGGGATACACGCAAGATTAAGTCAGGCTTTTGTATATCTAGATAAGTCAATTGAAAGATGATCTGACATAATATGAACATTTCTTTTTGTTTTTACAGAATTACAAGAACTATATCCAAGGGGCAGCAGTGGCAAGTCCAATGCCTGGAGTTCTTCGTATAAGTCCTGGGGGACAAGGTCAGCCAGCAGGAAAAAGTGGACCTCGAACTCCCAAAACTGGTCTTCCCCCTCCAGGTGGTGCAAATGTCACCCCTAGTGGACATCAACTCACTCCTAGTGGTACGTATGTCACAGATCCCAACATGGATCTGATGGACAAAGTGAATCGAATGGAGAAACATTTGGAAGCGTTGTATCAACTCCCCGCAAACAGTGAACTGATTGAAAAGGCCAAGTTAGGTACCTCCATGTCAGTTAACGACATGTGGCAAATTATCCAACTGAACAATAGAATTGCCGCTGCGGAAGCTGCCATTCAAAAGATGGCGAGTTTGATTGAGGACCTGGCTAAAAATATGGGCAGAGTGAAGAACGATGCGAAGGGATTGAAGAAGGATGCCGAGGGTCTTAATAATACCAATTCGGATTTGCTGATTCAGGGAGCAGATTTATCGGATAAGTATAATCGGTTTGTTGATGTTATCAACGGGATAAAACAGGAAGTCAATGAAATGAAAAAAGGCGTAAGATGATTAGTGATCAATTGAGTACAGCCAACAAAATATTTATGTATGGTTTAAAAAAATATTTCCAAATTATATTTTAGTGGAAGATGGATCGTGACAATATGGAAAAGACTCTTGGCGTAGACCTCGGAAAAATTCCTACATTTATGAAGCCCAAGGAAAAAAGGCCGGCAGATAGAACTACAGATTCTGCTGGTGGAGCAGCAGCTGATGAAGCCCCCTCGGAACAATTCGAACGTGGAACGCAGACGTTTGTAAAGATTGAAAAGGATACAAGGCAGCCCGGCGGGAAGAAGGATGATGGTCAACAAAGACCAGCAGTTCCCAAACAGCAGGATCAAAGACCAAAGAAACCTCAAGCTCAATTCATCCCACCCGAAAAAATCTCTAAAATGACGGCTGCAGAAATATCCAATGAATTGACTCCTGAAGAAATCCGCACCATCCCCGCTGAAGTATACCGAGAAATGAATCCTGAGCAGAAAAAGGCGATACAGGATATTCGAAAGATAATGAAACCTCAACTACAGGATTCAAGAAAGCAGCCTATGGGAATCAACAAAATGACCAAAGAAGAATTGTCCAAACTACCCCCGGAACAAATTGCGGAACAGATGCCGTACGAAGAGGCAGTTAATCTGATAAACTCGGTTATGGAAAACCTCACAGAGGATCAGAAGCGGTCTGTAAAAAATATTATTGAGAATCCTCCTCCTCCGAAAAAACCAACATCTAGGAGAGAACTGAAGAAGCAGGAAGGTGGAAAACAAAGGCCACCACCCCCACCATTGGGAATTATGTCAATGGAGAAGAACGAAATTAAAGAGATACCAGCCGAGCAAATAGCAAATGCAATGCCATACGAAGAAGCTGCTAGTATTCCTAAAGAAATTTTGGAGCAAATGGCACCTGAACAGCGGGCTGCTGTTAAGAAAGTTTTGAATCAGGGACCACCACCCACCCCAGTTGCTAAAGGCAAAAAGGACCAGCCACCTCCCCAACAAATGTTTGGAGTTGCATCAATGTCACAAGAAGAATTACAGCAGGTTTCACCTCAAGAAATTGCTTCAAAGATGGGTTATGAAGAAGCAAAAAATACACCACAGCATGTACTTGAGAAGATGACCACAGAACAGCGAGCTGCCATCAAGAAAGTTGTGAGTGCCGGACCGAAAAAATCAGGCGCTGGAACAAAGCAACCACAAATTGGATTTGTTAGTATGACAAAAGAACAGTTGCAGGAGGTTGCGCCAGAAGAAATTGTTGCAAAAATGGGGCATGAAGAAGCTCAAAGCATTCCACAGAAGGTGCTTGAGAAAATGACAGATAAACAAAAGGAAGCCGTGCAGAAAGTAATAAAAAAAGGTTCACCCATGGGAGGAAAACCAGGTGTTGGAGTGGCGTTAATGACAAAAGATGAGCTGAAAGACGTACCTCCAGAGGAAATTGCCAAGAAGATGCATTACCGCGAGGCAAAGGATATTCCGCAAAAGGTTCTTGAGAAAATGACGTCAGAACAAAAGGCGATGGTTAAGAAAATTATTGATGAGGGTCCACCCCCTGATGCTGAAGCTGAAGAGGTGGTGGTGGCCGGAAATGATGACTTTGACGATGACTTGGATGATTTTTTTGACGACATGAGCAATGCTGAAGGTGGAGACAAGAGACAGTCCGGGGGGGATGGAGGTTCTAAGAGAAGCTCAGGATTTGCTCCACTTAATCCTGAACAAATCCAAGAAATGTCCCAATTGAATCCAGATCAACTACGAAAAAGCTTGACCCCAGCTCAAGCAGCAGGTATTAAAGATGAGGATATAAAAGGAAAATTTACACCTGAGCAGGCAAAGGAAATTCATAAGCTGAAGGAAGTGGCCACAGGTGTTAACTTAGAGAAAGCCGCAGACATGACACCCACTGAGCTGGTAAATTCCCTGACACCTGAGCAAATTCAAAACATGCCTGAAGATCAATTTGAAGCGTTGGCACCAGCACATCAAGCGGCTCTCCGGGAAGCCAGAAAATCTATAGAAAATGAGTTCACTGATAGCGGATATCCAGAAGAGGTTGGACCTTCATATACCGAAGCCATGGAGGATCTGGGGGATGATACAGGTTCTAGCCACAAAAAAAAAAGTTTCAAGGGAAAACCGATACCAAAACGGGAAAGACCCGGAAAACATCATCATCACAAACATCATCACAAAAAAGGCGATGACGATGACGATGATTATGGTGGTAAGCACACAAAAGTTGATGTAGTTCAAGGACCTATTCCTACGGTGGGAGAACCCTTGCCACCAATAACGCTGGAGCAATATTTGGCCAACTTGCCACCAGAAGAAGCAGCTAATTTAGCAGCAGATGCAGTTCAAAAGGAACTGCAAAAGCAGTATCAACAGTTGCAGGGAATGCAGAGGGAATTGGCTCAGAATATCCAGGAAAAGATGGAGTTTATTTATCAGAAGCTCTTGAGAGAGATTGTTTCACAGCAGCTAAGTAAGTGTTGAAAACTTTTAATTTAACTTCGTCTCACTGCCTTTTTAATAATTTTGTTTCGAGTGAGGTTCTAATTTTGGATTGGTCGTATTTATAGCTACTTCTCCGTACATGGCTGTCGGCGGCCCTGAACAATGCTATGGTCCTGGCATTTGCACTGGTCACGGGATGCCTGCTGGTATAGCTGTTGTGCAATTTCCGGACGCAAAGGATAAATCAATGGTACCTGGAGGAACTGGAGAAGGTGGCGAAGTAACTGTTTGTCCCGGTCCACCCATTTGTCCAGGAAAGGATGTATGCCCGTACTGCAGAGTAGGTGGAGGCAAAGATGGTCTTGCAGCGTTGAAAGGACTTGAGAAGAAAGCTGGAGACGGAGGGATACCTAGTTCCGGTGCACCACTGGCCATTGGTGATCCTCGTGCAATTTCGGAATTGGGTGAAAGTATCCTTCAAGAAATGAAGAGCTTAATGCTTCTGGACCTGGAAAAGATTCGGGACGAAATGAGATCTAAAAAATTGGGTACTTATGACGAGCAAGATATTCTGGAAAGGTTGAGTGCGGTTTGGGAAGCGTTGAAAATACTGAAGCATAATGAAGAGACAATTGCCGTAAAGATTGCCAAGCAGGATGCTCTTTTCAAGAAACTACCAACAAAAACAATTGAGAAGCTAAGTAAAATTCCCGATGAGAATTTAGATGCCATTACAACGGGTAATTTTAATAAACCAATGTACATCCCGGATGATCATGCTATGAAACCAAACATTCATAGGGAAGCGGAGGAGGACTTCAAACTGTCAATGCAACCTCATATGGGAGGAGGTGGAGGTAGTGGAGGTGCGGATAAGGAAGATATTCAGACGTTATTCAACAATTTGGCAAATGTCATTGCGGAATGTACGGAGCAGAAAGACAGAATTGATCAATTAGCAGACACTGCGAGGGTCCTAGAGTCTGGAATGGTAACCAAGCAAATGCTCCTAGATTCCTTGAGCGACAAGGCGGACAAAGGTCTTATCAACACAAAAGTTTCCTACGACGAATTTGGAAATACTATCGATGAGCTCCACACTCAGCTCCACAATTTGATGGTGGAAGGCTATCAGAGGAATGAAAACTGGAAAAAAGTTACGGCAGACTTGGCTGAAGAACTGGCAGAGAAACTGGATAAAGTTGAATTGGCTCCGATTAGGGCATTTTTCAAGAGTCACCTAAGGAATTTGGAGGATAAGGTGAAGAATCTAACTCAACTAATCGAAGAGCCTGATCCTGCAGGCACCAGGAAGAAACTCTTGAAAGATTACAACTGCATCTCATGCGATCGCATGGTCAATATAGGTATTTGTCTTATTGTAGGCCATATGCGTTGATTATAACAGGATCATCATTACGATAATAATATCTAATAATGATATAGCTGGAGTGACGAATGGACCTACTTTGCCCACTATTGGACCAATCAAAGCCGGACATTCAACAGCAAGCAAGAGAGCTCTGGATTTACATAGAATGAGAATGAGAAAACAATTGTGTGACATCAAAAAAAAAATTAATTAACCTCATACTTACATTATGTCATGTCTCAAATTAAAAAGCGATTTTGATTTTTTAGTGAGTCTACAACAAAGAATCTAAACGCCCTAGAAAAGCATGGGAAAAGGAGTGACAGTCAAAAAATTTCGGACCCTCAACAAATTGCAAAGTAAAATATTTGGGAAAATACAATTAATATTCAAATAGAGTTGTGATTTCAAATGCTAAATGTATTGTTTCAGTGACATTGATGTTATGCATGTGGTGAACCGCTATACTGGAGGAAGTCACACTGCCATCAATAACTCCAGCCGGATTTCTGCTCAACGAGGGTATATACCAACAAATTAATGCTTTCATTTTTAATGTCCGCTGCATATCACTAATCTGATTTTTTTTCGATTTGTCTGGCATATACTGCAGGTCTAAGGGTGGTGGAGCTGGAAACGCCATTGAAGAATTATTTGATAATACAAACAGACACCGAAATAGTGGTATTGCTCAACCTCCACAAGGAATCAGTACAACAGGTCCCGCTAATGCTACAGAAGGTGACGTTAAAAGTGGAAGTTTCACTAACGCTACTCAGCCCCAAGCGGTCCTCAGTTTAGGTGACGGAGCTGGTGGAGGAGGAGGGGAACGTGTTAGTGTCACAGGTGCTGCTGCCCAGGTAAAGGGCTCTTTAGGTAGTGTTGGTGCTCGTGGCAGTATCGGAGGAGGTGGTGAACGTAACAGTAATGGAGGAGTTGGGGAACGTGGTAGTACTGGAGGTGGTGGTGAACGTGGCAGTTTCACTGGCGGTCCTCCTGCATCTGGCTCTCAGCCTCTTCCCCCAGTAACTAGTTCCGTTGGCGGAGGTAGCGGTGGTGGTGGAGCTGCCGCTGGAAGTGGCTCTCGTTCTCAACATGGCAGTGCCGAAGCTGTGACGACCTAGCTTTTTGAGAATTAAAATACATGATACAATTATTTATGAACTACTCGCAATCGCATAACAATTACAGTTGTACATAATTTAAAAGAATTATTGTAGCATTCATACTCAAGCCCACAATACAATAAAATAACAATAAAAGTTATCTTGATACTATATATATAATATGCATACAGTTACGAGTAAAATTAATTCTTATTTTTAGATATTCTGGCATCATTACATAAACTTTCCATGCTACCTTCCGTTACTAAACACCTTGCCTTTCAAAAACCTAAAAAGTAAAATAAACTAAAGAAATGTTTACAACGTTCAACATATCATCACCATCAAGGTCACGCGTAAAATCAGCTAAACATGTAACAAAAACAAAAGCCGTTCAATTTATTTATTCTTGTCGCAGATTGAAAGTGCACACCACTGTTTCTCAATGATATGCATAATATATACTTCATCAACAATTAATCGATTTATGAGCACAAATCTGAGGACTTCCTAACTCAGAAACAAGCCAAGGTAAATCCTATAAGCTAAAAGTACACAGCTCTTATATAGCATCGTACGTACGAATTCCCAAAACAGTAATGCTTACTAAATCATGCATGCACATTTAAAAAAAATTATGTGTGTAAGCTGCGCTGCGACCTTTTACCGGTCTCATAGTGTGTAACACTTACACATGCATTTACAGTTGTAATAATTTACAACAATGACGTTTATTTCCTTTTTGCCGCTGATCATTAAAAGCTGCACTTTTATTAAAATCAATTCTTTTTTCAAACGGATAAGGGAATGGTTACATTTTTATAATAGTGACACCTAATTCATAAAACAAACATTAAACGCATTAAACTAGACCATGCATGGCAGAAAGATGAGCCATTTGTTAACCACTTGACCAGTCACATCCTGTGCCAGCAATTTTACAGGCGAACATTTGAAAAGACGCAAAACATGAAGCAAAACCATCCAACGAGTTGTAAAGCAAAATATGCTACTAATTTTTAATACATAAAACCGCCAACACAGCTCAAATACATATATATACTAAAGAAGCCTCTTTAAAATTCAGTATAGCACACGATCAATTAAGTTTTTCCTCTGTGAATAAAATGCATTCAAACAGCAGAACTTGTAAATTCAAAGGATTATAAAATTGTTGCAATAAAAAAGAGAGCACCGAACAAGTAAACCAGTGCAAAAAAAAGGCAAGAGAATAAACGGAAACGGGAAAAAGCAAAGGTAGCGCCAAGAGGCCAGGAAAAATAAAATCGAATGTTGAGCATTTCAAAAAGCATATCATTATATGTATATTATTTTTCAAATTGCGCGCATTTTATTTAAAAGTTGTATACGGGCGGACTCGAATGCATTGGCACAAGATGAAGACTACTGTACGCTGCTGACATTCATCAAAAACATGAGTGAATGCTCATAAATGCACTTTTTTCTCCATATTGCATTCGAATTCGAGTTTTATAATAATTATTGTCTTACTTTTGTATATTTTTGTGCTCTTTTCTTTCTGCTCCTTGCTCGCTTCTCCTTCTTTTAATACTCTCCCATTTTGATCTTATCTTTTTTCCCGCTGATAGTAATTGTGATTGTACTGATGATGGGATGAATGAGATGACTGGCTTTCAGTTAAAACTTCTTTTTTTGCATTACAATCTCCTTTACACTGCAACAAACTGCGTCAATTTATGTTCAAACTTATTTTTCACATCCATCCCACACGGTTGACTCCGTTATACCTGTCGGTTCTTCGGGCTTATTTCCGCTTCGCTTCATTCTCGTTTTTTGCACGCTTAAAATCTCAGCTACGATTACTATGCACATTGTTAGAGTATGCACATTTAACATTATTATCATTATTATTATTATTATAAAAAATAAAAGATAAAAGTTTGAACAATACATTGTATATAGGGAAGTTTATCTTTTAACAGTGTATTGTTATGTTGTTGCATGCATGTAATGTATGTATATATTAATAAATTAAGCATATATTGTTAAAATGTAATGTTTTTTTCTTACGAACCTACACTTCCTTTCAATAAAAAAAAATATATGACTCGTGCATGTAAAATGTAAAGGCAAGGTTTACTTTGAAGGATGCACCAACGTGGGTAAAATGGAAAACGGATTCAGATGAGTAAGCAAACAATGTATATTTATTTAAATTGATACTCATTCAAATTTTAACAACTTACTCTATTTGAATATTTTGGCAGGAAGTTGTTTGAAATTTTTTTTATGAATCGAATATACACGTACAAAAATGGTGAGAATTTTTGTGGTTAAAAATTTAAGACGTACTTTGGTTTAATATTTTTGATTTTTTTATTATATTTTTACGTGCTTTTAATCAATATTACACGGTGTTTAAAATTAATTAGTATGTACATTGTACATGTTGTCGAAGCGCTAAATAAACAAGCGAGAATGTGTAACTTCAAACTTGGCCTTTTTGTTTTGGTTTTAAATGATATCAAAAGCGAATAATGTTGTTATTTTTGTAGGCTCTAGTACTCTCAACTCTGTTTTGATATTAATTACACCTGTGGTGTTACTACGCTGCTATTTACTCACATCATCATTTCTAATTACTATAAATACCTTAATCTTTTAGTCAATCAATTAGTTAGCTGGCTAATTCATTGGTTTGCATGTTAAAATAAGTATGAGGTACATGCATACCTACATTTATAATGATACAAATGTCGGCGAAATTTAATTGCATTTTGGTGCTATTTTGGTCTTTTCTTCGTCTTGCTACCTTTTATTGAATTGATTTTTTAAGATGTTTAGTGTCAATTTCAGTCACAGTCAATTTTTTTTAAATTATTCATATCTCTGGTTGCGGTAGGCATTTTTTACGATATGACGATATCATGGTCAAATTCTAGGCGTGGCGCAAAAATACCTAATTTCACAGTTTATTTGCTTTTTGTCTGAATGTCTCTGTTTCTTTATACTCATATTGTTTTGCAGATTTTAGCCATGAGGGAGATGTTGATATAAAGGAAGCGATTAATGTTTTATTGCTTTTAATATTAGGTAAGCCATATACAAAGTGCAAAACAATGGCTAAAGTTGATATAAAAAATATTGTTATTCTGTTTTGTCTTGTCATGACTGACAGCAGACTAGCGGACATTAGCAGTGAACTTGAGATTCATTTAGGCAATTTATTTGCCTTGATACCTGCTTGTTACAGTCTTGCAATTACCTTATCCCAATGGTTGGAAATTTGACCAATGTTATAATAATAATTTATTATCATGTCTATTACAAGAATGCTGCTGGTTTTGTAATTTATTTATTTATTGTTAAAATTATGTTAAAGAGAAAGTGCATGTTCAAATTTATAATAATTTTTATGTTATGGTCATGAATCATCATAAAATATTTTATCAACCAAAATTATCAACTTTACTAGTAACAATGATGAAGGCATGTTCTTTATAGCAAAATTTTACAAACAAGTAGTACATTCCTAAATGTGCATAGCAGTAGCCAAAAAAAATCAATAATTATTGTTAACCGATCAGATCAAGATGAACTGCTGTAGTGGTTGTCGAATAACCTCGTCACCTTAATGCCTCAGTGCTTTTGAATTCTTTAAGAAAAAAGAGAGTGTGCATTGTATTGCTACAAGTATTCGGTTTCATTTCAGGTCTTTAAGGCCTTTAAAAATTAAAGAGTGAAGTGCGTCAAGACATCATCATAAAAAAACGCTACATCATTTCATGTCAAGTTAGTTTATTAGGCACACATTGTTCACTACATTTGTGGATTTCACTGTTTCTTTCTATGAAAAAGGGAAGCAACCAAAAGAACAACATGATCTGTAAAATACACTATGCTGATATTATGTTCAATTCAAGTTTTAAAGGTACACGCGGGATGTAGTTGGATGGGGGAAGGAAAGCCATCGCCATTTAAGATCACGATTATCAGTTTCAGTTTATCTTTCCATTTCAAAAACAGCGAGATCCTCTTTCAAAGATTTTCTCATTGAAATTGAATTGATGATCATATCCTTCCTTCTCTCTCTTTCTGTAACTACTTGATTTGTTGAGTCCTCAGGCATTATTATAAAATGTGATGTGCTATGCGATATATTAGATTTGTAGGTACTACATTAAATAGACACAGGTAGTAACAAGCATGCGTACTGCGTTGGTATAAAAATGTAGAACACTTTTGTGCTGAAAAAACTGAGAGACGAGTGCCACACAACATTCGTTTTCATTACAAAGCAGTGGGAGGCTTCAGGTATTCAGGCTTGACTTGACTGATGAATGAAGTCGTTCAGTTTTTGGTATTTATGTTTTGAGACTTTGAATTTGAATTGAGGTTTAGAAAAATAAAAGATAACAAATAATGCATAATTCATGTGCCTTGTGTGTCTCACATCACATCTCTCACGGCAAAAAAAAAAATGTGCAAGGAGAAAACTGTGTGGTGTATACCTCTCTACCTCTCCCTCTACATTGTGATTATAAGAATGAAATGCGCCTGATGGGTTAGTAGTCGGTTTGGTGCCTCTCCTAATAGCTCCTGATTTAGATGTGATGTGATATAGGGATATAGCATGTCTAATTCGAAGGTAAGCAAAAAAAATTGAGTCTCTCTCTCTCTCTCGCTCGCTTTATAATTTTTGCGTGCCTCCTTTTTCTCTCCTAAACTTTTTTCACACAATCTTAGTCTCAGTTCAGCATTTATCTTCATGTTGAAGTGTAAAATGCGCCTGTGTGTGATTTTGATATGAAATGATTATAATGCACTGGTGGTTTAATGGTGGGGCCTTATTAAAAAATTATTTCACTACTTTAACCACAAGAAAAATACTAATTTTGTAAAACAAAATGTACGGTTTTTGTGGAGTTTAAAAGAGCAGAGTTGTTCATTCTCTCCTGCCTGTGCCAATATGCCTGCGGTGGAGTCATTAGCTTTATGACTTCAGTGATCATGATCATCGACGTCATAATTATTTTATATTATGTTGGTTTGGTGGCTGATGGAAGAATCTGTGCAAATGTAAAATGATTTTTTTAAATATGTAATATGCTTGTATACAGGGTACCCAAAAGACCACGAACAAGACAGGCTTTTGAAAAATCTTCCTTGGAACTTGTGCATATAAGCTTATACTTATAAATACTTGTAGACTTTCATGAAAACGGTATGCACCCGGATATGAAGGGCCCCATAAAATAAAAAAGTTAAACCATCTAACAACACAAGAAGAATTTATATACTACATAAAACAGCCTTCAAAATTTTAAGATTAAATAAAAATAGCATACAGCAGCGTCTCCTCTCTCTCCATCTCCTTTGCTTGATGGCTCTTGGATATCTCATGCGCATCAGTATATTTCCTTAATTCCCCTGTAGTTTTTGAGCAGGTTAAGAAAGGAAATAATAATAATATACGCCTCCACCACATCTCCCTCATATTTCAAAAATTTGCTTCTCGTTTTTTTTATTTCAAACGAAAAAATTTCTTTGATACGATACGCTTGTACATTCGATTCGTTCACCCTTTTGCCGTATTTTGAAATACGCCAACATAATATTTTTTTTTGTATGAACACCTGAGCTGAACTAAGTTTTAATACCTGTTTTTCTTCTTATTATTTTTAAAATCGCATCCTATGATTCGTAGTTTTAAAAAAAAATGTGGAGATAGTCATATAAACATAGATGCAATTTTTCTTCTTATTCGACGTTACTTTTTTATGTACATTTATGCTTTATGTATTACAATTTTATGTATTCAAATTTAAACAATTCAAAATCTTACGCATATTACGTTACTTTTTTTTACAACAAAATGTACATAATAAAATAAAAGTAAGGTTTTAGTTCCTGTTTTTTTTTACTTGTATTGTTATTACCTCTGTAAAGTAGTCCTCTGTTGTGTGCAGATATATATGTCTTACTTCTTTACGTCTTTTTCAGAATAAAAGCATTCTTTCCTGTGCCAACAAGAAGAGTTATTCTTTACTTACGTATTCAATTTTTTGTCTTAAAAAGTATTGTATTCGTATTTACCACTTACCATTTCTTGCTCCGACGTACAAACATGCAATAATATTATAATATAATGGAGCAATGAGCTATATCAAAAAATACAATAGATATATAACATATATATAAACAGGCAAATGTCCATATTAAGTAGATAATATATAATATGCACTAGTAACACTACAACCCTTTACTCTACTCTATATACTCTATAAAATATACCTATGCATTGTTATATGTACACTGGTGCTTTTTAAGTCATTGTTGGTATTGGAATTCCTTTCTACTTTAAACTCAAAACCCTTTTCCTTGTTGTACCCATCAAAAAAGACAATCAATGCACACATGCAATATGTGTATGCATAAAAGGAAGGCAAAAATGCTCATCACATCAAATCACAAGATTTTTTGCCGTGTAATCGTACATATATGTATACGCAATACAATGCAACGTCTCTTATAATAATAATAATAATTCTGGTATTTATCCCATGCCATCATTATTAGTATTATTATTATTATCGCTATCATTTTATGAAATGAAGTTTTAGTTTAAGTCTTAGTGTGTCTGCTCAACTGGTTTGGTTGTAGGGAATCTTTCATTGAAATTCAGGTTCTCATTTGTTGGCTAGATGGTTTTATATGGTAGTATTTTTCTTATTTCATATTTGTAAGCAAAGGCATATCACATCATTTTTCTCCAATTGAGAACACAGCTCACTCAACTCAACTTACCTTACTTTATTTTCTTCTTCAGGTGGGTATAATGCTTATTTCATATAGCATATACCTTTGTACCTGTTTGTTTTGCCCACCACCCTCATCATCATCATCAGCAGCATGCATTTTCTTTACTTTGCATACTTAAAACGGCAAGCTATATAGGCTTCGTTTCTTAAAGACATTCACTTTACTTGCTGCTTCACCCGTTCTTCACCGCTGTTCCTCAGTCAAGAGTCTTCTGATTGTGTGATTATCATTCGATGATGATGCTGTTGGTTGGTCACTGCTTATAACTCGACTTGTATGTTTGCAGGTATACCCATATTACATTCCTTGTGGCACCTTAAAGCTTATTATTCAGCTTTACCTTTTGTCTTGTGTTCATGTTTTAAAAACTGTGTGTGCACTAAGTGTGTGTACACTCAAATGAATAGATAGGTAAGTAGGTATGCATGCATGTATTTACCTACTACACTAGCAACTTAATTCAACCAATACCAATCGCCATTAAAATTACTACTACTATGTGATGTGATGTGTGATACTTTCAAGTTTTTTAAAAAAACTAGACTGACAAAATATCAGTTTATTATTGTTACTTATTATTAGCTTGACTGTGTATTGTTTCGTGTTCTTCATTGTTGTTCATTACATTGCATGTGTGACAGTGTAGCTTACAAGAAAATAAATTTATGCATGATTGTGTTTCAATGGTTGACGGCAAGATGTACAATGTATAATATCTTGTGCTAGTGGTAGTGTTGCTTCTACATTCTACACATTATTATTATTATTATTATTAGAGTACTATCATCCTTACAATTAATCAGTTGAGTATTGTTGTTCAGATGTGATGCGACTTATCAATTTGTGACGCAACTTTTTATTATTGTTATTGTGTTTTTTTACCTGATACAATATCAGGGTGGATAGTGGATTGTGGCGGAGTTGAAGTCAGTAATAGAAGAAGAAAATTGAAATTATAGAAGTAGAAGCAGTGTAGTGTGTGCCACCTTTTTTACTAATCAAATCTCTATTGTTGTCGCACAGAACATTATTATAAAACGTCACGTGTGTATTACTTATCAATATTTTATAATTATTTTTCCAACGACAATGTACCGTTGAAGCAGTATTATAATCTACTTGTATTTGTGTGCTATCATACCTTAATATACCTATAACTGAAAGACAACAGCGGTAAAAAGGTAATTTGATTTGTTTTAGTTATGTATTAGGTAATAATGAAATATGTACACAATGTACAGTTTTGTAGCAGATAACAGACACAATAATAATACACAGTATATATATTAATCATATGTATTATTAATACTTTTTTCTCTAAAAAAATTAAATTTTTCGTTCCCTCAGGAAAAATACACGTATCAAAAGTCTTTTTTTTTAAATCCATCCAATCAATCCAATTCAGAATCTGAAGAGTTCATTAATTCAAATTATAAACCCATTTATAACACTATGTATATTATTAAAATTGCATCATATTTTTTACATTTGTGAATCTTGTCTTGTGTTTGTGATTCGTATTGGGAAAGAAAGAGATTGTTGTCCACAACGCCTGTACTGATCGATGCTATTTTTATTAACAACACACACGTCCCCACATGCTTTCGTTATAATCAACAGGTGTGTATGTGTGTGTGTGTGTCTTGCAAGTATATAGGATAGCTGTACTACTGTAACATTGCGGTTTTTATTTGTTTGTTTTATTTTTTTGTGGGTAGGTCATCGTCGTCGACACCACTGCCATCATTGTAGGATTGTGTGCGTGCATGGTGCACGGTGAACAAGACAAGCGTTCAACATTTAACCAGCCAAACCAGGAGAGAAGGTGAGAAAGGGTCGATGCGATTGTGAACAAAGTCATTAATTTGCAGCAAGTAGTGCTGAACACTACTGCTATTAAGATCTTGACTTGGCTGAGTATGAATATTTAACACATACCTACACATATGTATATAGGTATGTATGTATGTGTAACGACGACGTGTGTTTGCGGTGAGGTCGAGTGACGAGCTTTTCTTGAAGAAACAAAGATTTTAAAACATTTTTGGCATAAAAACCACAATAGTGACCATGTTTGATTCTTGAGTGTGTTACAAAAACGTGATGTTATTATTGAGAAATAATCAATAAATATGTTCAAAACAAATACAGAAAAATATTTGCTAATATTTTAAGTGGATTATTGAGATGAATTGAAAAATACATGGATTGAGTGCAGCAGCAGTTTTGTTTGTTGTAGTTTATCAGGAAGTTTTGTCTTTTTTTTTATGAATGATTGATCCATTTTTGGAGCTGCTCCACTGATCAAAAGCCCAAACATGCGTACATAAGTCAAATCGTTTAAAAGGAAATCACAAATTAGATTTAATTATCTTGTGATTTGTGTGTCATTTATTCTGTTTCTTGTGTCTACACAGGTTATGCCCCTATTACACCACACGCATGTGTAAAACGCACGCAGCATCTATAGGAGCCACAATGTGTGTGATCTTCTGATTGTGAAGAGTTCTTAGAGGAAAAAGTGTGTCAACCAACAAATCTTGTTGTTTTGGCAAAGATTCTATTAAACTGCTGAGAAGTTGCGTGTATATGTCTTGTGATTGTACTTGCTTGTGTTTGTGTTTATGTGCGATATGAGAAATTTATGAGGATGATGATCATAATCTCTCACTAAAGTGCAATGCATTGTTCTATGATCCTGTAACAAGACACAATAAGTTAAAAAGTCTAACAAAAAAAATGGATGGGTCACCACCACCAAATTGCAGTTTGAATTTACATATTAGCACCATTTCATCATAAATAATCACCATAATTTTTGGTGCGTCACAATCACAATTGATATAACGACATCAGACATCATCTCAAATAACTCTCTTCCCACATCAGTTTATTTGTTTTTCTCCGTGCAAGAAAGGAATGCAAAATATTTTTTTGTGAAAGTGAAAATACGGTGATTTCTAAACAAATTTTGGTGGTGTGATGCGTTATCATAACAGTGACAGAAACGAAGAGGAAGTTTACTTTCCAATTCCAATTCATGCCGCAGCAGCAGCCACTTTACACAACAGTCATCATCATCATCAGCAACATCCCCAGCATCCTCCTCCTCCCCATCAACATCACCATCGGCAGCATCGTCCTTCCAAGTTAAGACATAGTCAAAGTACTGGGGGTCCTAAGAGATCCACAATTGAAGCGGCAGTTGTGCCTGTAATTGCCGCAGTGCAAGATCCATCAACGCTCCATTATAATTATCTTGTGAACAGTTCTCCGTCATCTTCATCGTCACCTCGCAGCGGAGGAGGGGGCGGAGGTGGTGGATTATCTTCCTCCCATCATCAACAACAGCAACAAAGAAGAACATCTGCTGGTTCAGCTTCTGCTGGCACAACGAAAAAGTCAAGAATCAGAATGGCCTCCAAAGTGGAGTACGTGCACAGTGACCAACTTATGGCGGCCACTTATGTTAAAAATTCAAAAGGTACGCATTTAAAATTAAAGAGGATTGGATTATTGCGCGACACCTAAGATTAATTTAATGAAATGTACATTTTCTTAAAGTGAAAAAAAAAATTTAAACGTAAAATTTATTATGGAATGGAATGCATCATTATCATCATCATATATTCCTTTAATGGGCATTAAAGATACATGGTATACGTTTCCACGCCTGTTCTTGCTGCACAATTCAATTTTAAAACATGAAAAAAGCTCACTTTTTGCTTCCTTGTTGCAATTTTTTAAACAGTTACAGTGATAGTCATTTACATACAGAAAAATGTCGCTGTTGCTGATTTATAACAGATAATGAGTAGGTACTTTTGCAAAAGGACTGAAGAAGGAGAAGAAATGAATAAATAAATAATTATACATACATATATGTATACTTTGAAAAAGAGAAGAGTGCACTTAATTGTTGCTGTGATTATGATTATTATTACAATGCATTACGCAGTAGAGATGTTCATAAAATATTATTATGCACGCTTTTCTGATTAAATTATTGTCGTTGTTCATGATGTTGTTGGGTTGAGTTGTTCACACATTTAATACATTATTTGAAGGGAAGAAAAACTCGTAGGAAGCGACAAGCGTATTATTAAATTTAAAATGAAGAGAACGACAGTAAGTAAAGTACGTTTAATTCAAATGGGTTGAAGAAATAATTATTATTCTTCTCAAAAGTTCATAATTGTCAATAATATAATGATGTTGCACGAGAATTATGATTGAAAGTTGCAATGCAATACATTATTTCATTATGTCATTTAGCGCGAATTGTAAATTTTAAAATCACTTTTAGTAAATATGTCGGCAATTTATTTATGTGTTTTAGACATGTTAATTATGTATTTTGCAAGTTCATCACTAAACATTCTTGTTTTATTTTTTTTTTGCAGCTATTGGATTCTTGTGGGGAATCTTCAGGTAAATTTTTTGCAAAAATTTCGTGCTTTTTAAAAACAATTATTATTATCGTTCAACTCAAATCTTACCGTTAAAAAATTTACTTTATATTTATTCAGCGTCTGCTATGCCATAATCACACTGGTCGTCTTCATCCAACCCCAATGGATCGGAGCCCGATCTCCCGCCAGCTCAGGCTACTTTGGCCTCTGGAGACATTGCGCTGTGGCATCAGTAATGACAGAAATGTCCACCACCACGTCAGAGTTCATTTGTAGAGGGAGGCTAGATGACTTCTCTTCCATTATCAATCCTGCATTCCGAGTGGCTACCGTTTTCGTTGGGATTGCAGCACTTGTTGCCATTCTTTCCGTTTTTGGACTGATTCTTTTCATTTGTGCGCCGGCAAGACAAGCGTACTTCATTATTGCGATGATGCAAGCACTCGCAGGTAAAAATAAGCAACAAATAAAACAATCTTTTTATAAAAGAAAAATATCAGAAGCACATACCCACATTATTAAGCACTTATATACCTTTTTCAAAAAAAGAGGTCAAGGGTCAGAACATTTAAATTTTTACATGACTCATCTTGAAAAGTAAAACGTCAATTATATTACCTGTCTGTCATGAAATGACGTATTGCATGTTTTATGAAATGCAAAGTCATTATAAAATGTTTATTCTTGACTTGAAATATTATTTACCTATACATCCACATAATTTTGTTTCAAATTGCCTCTCATTCTTCTTCAATTTCCTTTTTTATTTTGAGAACGAACGTCAGTAATGCAATAACTGCCACTTTTCACATAAATAACTGGTTCATGGCTATAGGGTAAACTGTTTTCAAAGGTTGCAAATAAAAATGATGATGAGATTGATAACGATGATGACGATGCTCATAAAATTTGTATCATGCTTTGTGGGTAGTAGTAGTGGTGGTGGATAACAATTCAAAAAAAAAAATGATGAGTTAAAGTCATTGCCAGTAAAGTAAAATCAAAAGGAAGAATCTCAGAATATTTATTAATGGAGGACTTATTGGGAAGACTTGCGTGATGAGCTACTGAGCAATATTAATTTATGCTAATTGGTTTGAAACAGACAGCAAATCACGAAGTGAAAGGATACACAAACGTCGTGTCATAATACTTTAAGTTAACAACCAATATTGGCATTGTACTGTACTGCATGAAAATCATAAATGTAGGAAGTCAATTTTATGCAATCCATTTATGAATCATGATCAAGTTTATTGGGCAATAATCCTTGAATTCTTTTTTTTTATCCCATTTCACAGCAATTTGCACTGGCGTCGGCCTCGTTGTTTTTCCAGCTGGCTTTGACGCTGCTGAAGTAAAGCTGACATGTGGCAACCAAGCGGATCGCTTCTATCTTGGCAGCTGTACCATCAGATGGGCCTATGTTTTAGCTATCATTGGACTTTTGGATGGAGCCGTTTTAGCAGTCCTCGGCTTCGTTTTGGGCTCCCGACACTTGAAACTGAGTGACGAGTTCAGTTCCGGCTCAACTCGCAAAATTCATAGCATTTCAGGACTGAATGGATATCCCCCGAGGGGAGGTTACTTTTATGGGACTGACTCGGGACCAACGCCCTCTGTAACTTATTCATATGCATCAACAAAGAGATCGACAATGGGAGGATTAGGAGGAGGGCTTCAGCCTATTGTGCTATTGCCTCCAGATGCGGAATCAGAGTATAGGTCAAAGGCTAGCTTGTATAGAGCTGAGTATGCAACGCCAAAACAGAATATTCAGCTGTAGCGTGTAAACAAGTATATAAAGTATAATATAGGATATTTTTTTATATTGTGACTGGTGAAAGTGAATTAATTAACTAATTTTAATTTAATTGTAAGAAATATAGATATATATACATATATTTCCAATTATATAATTGTTGAAATATGAAAAGAATGAGTTTAAATCCCGCTATGTAAATTATGTAAAATAAAATAATGCAACCGCCGATTTATGTACGAGATATCAAATGAAATTATTTACATTGGTTGATTTAGCAGTTTTAGCAGCAGGTTTAATTATCGCTCTAAAATTCAAAAGTGTGCTCGTCGTAAACAAGATTTAAGCGGATTTACAAATAATTCAAAATCTTGAATTTTGGTTTTGCTTTTCCCCGTTTCTCAAGAACAAGTTTTTATTTGACACTTTTTTTTGCAATGTTTGACTATTAGCTATGCAAGACAGGATCGCATAATTTTTCCCGTGAAAATATTTGGTGACATGTTTATTTACCTATCCCTCATGGTATTCACTATACACATTTTAAACTTGCAATATATTTTTTTTATCAAGAATCATATTTATAAATCTTTTTGTAAATTTAAAACATCTTTTATTTATTGTTTATTTCATGTCACTCATGTCCACTTGTTTTTTTACAAACGAGTTTAATGGGTTTTCCAAATTTTTAATCTTTTGAACCGAATAATTGTTGTCGCTTCAAATCCTAAAAAAATACTGATTTCTTCATTAATGAGGTTTTGATGATGATTACAGTATGATGTGCTCGTTTTAATATTTAAAACAAACCTAATACCTATTAACGAGATATATACCTACATGGCACAGCTAGTTCAATGATTCATGTTGATATATCTGAAAAACGCAAAATACTTCCAATTTAATGCCATTTAAATATCATTGCTATTATGTATGTAGGTATGTATACTATAAATCGAGTACATCATCGTTAAAATTGATACAAGTACAAGTTATTCTTCTTCTTAGTGTTATGATGGGAATATGAACGCAGGTGACATTTTTATCTCGATTATATTTACCGACACATATATGCACTTTTTTTGCTTTTATGACAACTAATCTACCTAAAGCAAGCAAGCAAAGTACATATAATAAAGTCATTTGAAAAAGCTTTTAAAGAATCTCTCACATACGACACGCTGCAACAAAGGAGTACTGAAAGAATGTAATAATTATTATTATTATTACGACGACCCGAGTAACAGCACTATACAACGTAGTACATAACAGTGAACTTGTGATTTGTGATAATTACAGCGTATAATGGCGAAATAATATATGCAAAAATACAGTTTGCAGGTTTGCTTGACATTTTTAAACGAGTAAATTACAACGTAGTACATAACAGTGAACTTGTGATTTGTGATAATTACAGCGTATAATGGCGAAATAATAATATATGCAAAAATACAGTTTGCAGGTTTGCTTGACATTTTTAAACGAGTAAACAGAATATCAGAGACGTGGGGAGAAAAGATAAGTAAAGTTGTTCACAAGTTCAAAGAAGATGAGTTGTGTTGTAACAAGAATTGCATAAAAAATGTTTGCTCTGCTCTTGACATTCATATACTCATCCATCATCTGAGAACAAATCTTGACTCATTATCATCATTAAAATACTCAAAGGTATACAAATCTCTGGGAAATACATGGGAATAAAACTGATAAAGCAACATTTTGTTACAGAAGAGCTACATATATATGCATTTATGACAGGACAACAAAGCTACACCAAGATTACCATCATAACCGCAGATTGCAATTAATTAAGAACTTATTATAGTTTGACCTTATCTTAAATTTTATAAGCATCAGATCGGTAGATAAACTTTAAAAGGTCTCTTGACCTTAGAAAATTGTTTAATGCATAATATTATGTGTAACTTACACAAAATGAGGAAGGCCATAAAAGGCATTTTTAACTACAGGTAACTTGTAAATGCATAGCAGTGCAATTTTGGTGTGAAATATTAAATATCACTTTTTGCGAGTTTATTTATAGATGCCTTATTTATTTGTTTCTTCCAGTTAAGTAAGGTCGTCCATGTTCCATCCATTGGGGAATTGATTATGATCAAGTGTTACGTATGTGCAAACAACCCTGCTTAATAGTTTGGCTTTGAAGATTCCAAAAGTTACCCTGGCAATCGGCTTATCTCTCCCTCACGGGTTCCTTTGGATTCTTTGTGAATCTGCCTAAGTCCACGCTTAATTTTGTGCTACTCTTCGAAGAAAATTTTAGAGTGTAACATCTGCCTCCAAAGCATCTAGTATCCAACTTTACAGGTTTACAATTGAGCTTTTTATGGATTCCAATATTTTGTGTTTTCAGGTTTGCCAGACTATTGTTCTCTGTCGTTAATATGACATATATCTGTCATGTCATATATGTAGTCTCTTTAAATTGAGAATTAAAGGGTAACATTTATTTTCCTCTAATTAAATTTTATCTTTCGAATAAAAGGTGATCAACGTCCCCACCCGGAGCCAATTTATTTATTCATTCATGACATGACATACTATTTCTATGATAATCATACTGTTACTACAGTTAGTCTAAATGAAATGTCTAAAGTTTAAATGACTACTACAAGTCTAATTTTTATCAATATGAAAAATGTCCCCACGACGGCACCTCTCAAAAAACAACTGTATTTCATGATTATTATAATCGACATATAGTCATATTCTGGATCTTTGTCTTCTACAAGCAAATGAAATGCAAATTGCGTACATAAAAACGAAAATACGATTTGCCCGGCTTTAAGAATTTTATATTTTTCGGCTTCCACTTTAGTTCTCATAAGTATTAACCGAGACATGCGGCGACCGAAAAGTTTTAAAATGCCAGTTCGAGTACGTATTTATAAATGACAGCTTCAACAACAGACGACCTTGGAGGATATGTGTTTAAAACTACGACCTCATCGGTTAACCCCGAAAGCATTGCTAGATTTCAAGCTATACGCCATAAACGAGCAACAAAAATTGATATTAGAAGAAATGCAGCAGGACTATACTTTTACAGGAACTGGGTGAACAGTACAAACGTGCCACTTGCTACGTGATAAACAAAGTTTCAAGTTACAAGATAAAAAAAGTTTCTTTCATCCCTCCTGGAGGGTTGGTTTGAAGGAATACAATAGTAACACCAGTTTCTTGTGCTCGTCATCTAGACGAATCGAATGATGATGACTGATGACATATGATCGAATGTTCATATAGGTTAAAAGGTAAAAAATCAAAGTTTCCTCTACAACTATAAATATAACTCCCTTCGATTTGGAGGTGTCGAGTTGAAAATCATATATGCTTCTACTTCTAATGCTTATATGCCCGATTTGAAGTAATGCCAATGTGGATTCGCCGTTTTGAAGTTATCCTGCGGACACAGACAAACAAACATGCCAAGGTCAATACTAGTTGTTAAACACAGCTACAAATTAACTCTACTTTCTTGTTCTTATATGGTAGGTGGTAGGTTAATAGCTGCATATATTTGTAAAGCATTTTTGCTTTACTAATAGTACCAGCAGTTTTTATGTTCCTTTATATTGACATATGGTTACATACGAAAACATGTCCCATTCATTTTAAATGGATCTCATAGCCGGCCTTTGCCTTGCCTATCCCTAAGAATTCATTTTGCATCCAAGCTGCGTAATAAAGGAATTGCCTCGGTTAAATAAATTCTATTCTCGTCTGGTCAGTTTAATAATGTTCATTTCATGTCGTAAACAATATGGCAGTAATCTAGTCAATCGAAATACAAAACATGTTTCCTGTCGTTTCATTATTAGATTTTTGCACGATGTTCGTAATAAACCTTAAAGTTATAAGTAAGGTTTACAGTAAGTTTAAATCTAACGAAAGTTTCACAATATCATTTAACCTCTTAGAACTATCATTAAACTTGATTATTTTGAGGTTCAAATGTTAATCTTTCGATACTATAATTCGACCCTAGATTTACTGCAAACCTTATTTATAACTTTTAAAAGGGTTTACTATTTTATTACGAACATTGTGCAAACATCTCATTAAGAAACAACAGGAAACAATGCATATACCTTAATTTAATGTACACTTCAGAACGAGCGTACTATTTCCTTTTAACGCACATAAGTGAGACCTTTCGAATGATCCGTAACTTATTATAGGTTACGGGTAAAAAATTAAAGTCTCATCTTTCCCTCCTGAAAAGAATATAAAGTAACAAGTTTCATGTGTTAATCATCTCGACAAATTTAATTGAATGATACGTATTGAATAATTGAAGGTAAAACCATCAAAGCTTCCTCCACAACACCCTCCAAGTTGGAGATGCTTTGCTGGTTTAACGAACTCGTTCAAAAAAGGTCGTTCGATATCTATTTCCGAAACGTTTTAAGAGAAATCGTGCGGACGTACAAACCAACACGGCAATCTTAATAAGTTATACGTACTAAACCTTTTAATAATAACTTTAAAAAACCTCTCATAATGAATAAGGAGAAAATAATTATAAAATGCATTTTCATGCCATGCGTGTGAACAACTGTTTGGCACTTCCGGTAACATATACTATAGAACTTTTGTTGTTTTTCGTACTGTAACCTTTTCCCAATTCCCAACAAATGTATTTTTTACTTGTTCTACATACCACAATACCACACATCATCATTAAACGAATTTACGACAGCAGCCAATTTCCAAATCAGTATTTAAAAAGTAACGTATAATTTAATTAAGTAATTTTTGATATGAAGCGATTGAGGTATCACCAAAGATGTCAGAAGAAGGCGTTACTGACCATAATCATTATTATTACTCTGCTCATTCTTGTGGGCTTGACTATTGTAAACATTTTATACAACATATTTAAACTGTCAGACACGAATATGAAATATTTTGCGTCTTCTCAAATAAATGTCACATCAGTAGCTACTACTACTGTCAACTTGAAAGAATTAAACTTGGAAATACAACCTCCCATTACTACCAGAGAAATTGTGTATTTTGACTTTGTTGAGGACCAGTTAATTGGTGCACAACGAGAGCTGATTGGCTATGAAATGATGGGATACAGATTTTTTGGGGAACAAAATACGACAACTCATCTAAATAGTTTAATCATGGA
>JAHZNC010005476.1:0-11043 GCA_027744095.1 Zhuqinia jingwanae | reverse complement strand
TTTCGGATCTGGTCCTTGTTTCCTTCTCCCCACTCCCCTGTTTACGGTGGACTTTCCTGTTCTTTTCTTTTTGTTATAGTGACTCAAACCAGTACCCCCATGCTTTTTCGATCTCATATGACTTCGTAAACTACTTTGATGGCTAAACTTTTTCCCACATAGTTCACACTCAAACGAAGGTCCGTCGCTGTGCTTTGCCTGGATATGAATTTTCAAATGCGTACTACTGGTAAATGGTTTGCCACAGGTGTGACACTGGTAGGGTGAAGTCTCTAGCCTTTCTTGAAGAGGCACGTGACCCTTGATTTCGTGCCTATCCCGGTCCTGCTTCTTGACAAATCCTATAAAAAGAAATTTACAAATTTAAATACTTTCAAATCAACAAAGGGATAGATGATAATATACGAAATACGGTTAACTTTAATAAAAATCTTTTTACCCTTTCCACATCCAACAACCTCACAAAAGTACCGGTATTCACTGTTGTGTCTTCTCTGATGGTCGACCATTGACCTATGAATGGGTATGACTTTGCACAATGTTGACAATGGAACATTTTACCACTACTCGCATGTTTCTTGTCACCTGGATTCTCACCTCCTTCTTCATATTCACTGTCACCATTTCCTGCCTCCTCATCATCATTACCATCAAAATGATCCCCATCTTCATCATCATATTGGGCTTCATCAAATTCTACAGAACCACTAACGTAAGACGTTTTCTCGGTGTCCACGGTTGGCACAGAAGCGTTCTCATCTTCCTCAGCTTCCGTTCCCGTCCCCATGTGGATAGCATAGAAATGTTTCTTTAAAATATCAAGCGTCTCAAAAACCTTATCACATTGACCACACTCAAAGTCGTACAACTCGCTATGCGTCATTTTATGGTTGAACAAGTCTGTTTCCGTTTGAAATGGTAATTGACAAGCTGGGCACCTCAACTCAGACGAAGGATGTTGTTGCTGGGAAACTGATTGGGATGAGGTAGTAGTGGTGTTATCCGGAGTGCCGCGGGATCTACCACGACCTCGCCCTTTCCCCCTTCCTCCTAAAATAAGACAATTATAATACACCATAATATGTGAATTAAATAAATTCACAACTGAATTTGATTTACAAACTTGAGTAATTAGGCAACTCAGGACTCACTTCGCACCGTGTTCATTTTTTATGTTTTGCGCAATAAACAACTGCACAGCTTGAAAGATTCATGATAATAAATATGAATAAAAGTTTTTTTTGTAATTTTTTAAAATTGATACACAAAAGATCAGCAAACTTTTAATAACATTTTTAATTTTTTTTTGTATGTTACTAACTAGTGGTAACGGTAACTGGTAACTTGGTCAAGTTTGCTCAAAGCAGAAAAAGATACGGCACAGAACACAGCTGATCAAGTAGACTACTTGAATGTCTGTCTGAGAAGTCGGTCTCCGCGCTCATCCACAATATCCAACAAAAAACAAAACCAAAAGGCAAACAAAGAACATTCAACATCAATATTGCATCTTTGCCTACATTTCCCCATCATCATCATCACACGCGACATCGATCTTGACAGTATAAAGATTGATTTATTTAACTGGAATGTCATTCACTCATTTACATTTTAGAAAATTGTAGCTAGGTATTTTTGTGGTACACACTTTTATAACTTGTTGTGGAGTTGCAACCTAAAAATGTAGTAATTTGGGTGAAAGAAAAGAAACCTGCAAGGTCTAATATTGTATTATATAAATTGTGATTGTATCATCATCATTTTTAAAGATGCACAGAAGAAAATTCCAAAGTTAATGTTATGCTAATGTTAATTCGATTATGATTAAGCAGAAGACATTTTTTATGTCAAGGGACTCCCAACATTACTTTACGCGAAAAAAAATTCCACAAGTTCAACAAAACATGGATTTTTATATAACAGCGAGCACCTAACCAAGCAATAGTGACTTGAGTAGTAGTGCTGAGAACCACTTGTCACTTTTGGAGAATTCTATGCCGGATGGAAACGTTTTCCATATATTTGTTCCATGAATGAACGATAAAAATGTAGCGTGAATGAAACTCAATTCAATAAAACTCCTGAAGCGGAACCAACATTTGATGACGACTACCTAGTGATGTATTTTCACTTATATCAACCCTTCTCTGTAAGTGTACTCACTGCTCAGTTCTCAGTATTTTCCTTTGACAATTTATGGCCTTTTGAACAAAGCAAAAAATACCAGGTCATTTGACAGGAAAATATTCTATTCAATATGATTATTATTGTTCTAAAGACGTCACGAAAACAGACTTGGGTAACCAGATAACAATTTTACAGGGATAGGGAGTGGTCCAAAAAATGATAAAAGTTATCTATATTGACATATTTCATTAAAATTTTAGAATTGCATGGAAGCGTTTGTAAGAAGAAAACAGATTTGTTCGCCATTCGGCGTAGTAAAACGATCCACATTGGGTCAAGGCTAAATACAATCATGACATCTCTTGAGATGATTTGTAAACACCACCGGTTCAATCAAACATTTTATTTCCTTATTTCCCTTGCACGCAGAGATGTATGTGATTTTGTTCACGAATTATGTTTACGATAAAATTGTTTTACTTTCCAAATATCATTTGATTTAGATTGCTTGTCAGAGAAAATATAGTAATTTGTTTTAATAAACAAATGTTTTATTATCAAGCTTGATTCTGATTGTGGCAACTTGTTGTGGTGGGCTGGCGAGCAACAGCAGATGCTGTACGCATACAGTTTTCGGTAAAATATTTTTCTTTGGTAGACTTGTCGCATTTCCCCCTTTTCTACCGTCTAGGTTCTCAACAGACGGATTTCCAGAAAATACACTTTATTCAGACACAATTTCAAAAATTTGCTTCCTTTATTTATGTTACCATCAGGTGATCTTGTTGAGTTGATCATTGATGAGTTGTTTATAAATGCCGTCCTCCCCTCTCCACACTGCCTGGCTCAGGATGCTCTCCAACTTTCATTGTACCAATGAACTATAATTGATCACATATTTGTAATACGGATATGAAGGTGATCTATCCATAAGCTTTTATGGAAAGCAAAAAACAGACACGGAGAAAAATACTGTTTATTTTCAAAAAAAAAAACGTAATTTTCCACAATTTTATTTCATGTTGTTAAAGAAAATAATGCATTATGTGTCATTCAACAACTTTGTTTAGGGTAAAACTTTCTTTTCATCTCACATTAAACATTTTAGTTTTTAGTTTTTAACCTACATATATGTGTAATAGGCATTAATTTTTTTAAAACAAATAACACAGTCTGAAGGCAAAAAAATCAGTATTTATTGGTACCCTTCGTACGCTTCAGTTATTTCGTTTTAAAATGGCTGCTGATGTTCCGATACTCGGGAACTCGCCAAGAATTACCCAAGAAGTCATAGTACTCGTACTCAATGGGTTTTCTCTGACAACGGCAACGGTGGCTTGTTTTGTCATAATAGCATTCATTTCCACATGATGGAAGTTTTCTTGCAACATCCAGGAAACGAAAAATGCACGCGAAAATTTATTCACAATGAAACTTATGATGAGTGCGTGTAAAACTTTGTTTGCTTACGATAGGGCCACCAGCTCCACCTTTTCAACAAGATCTACCACCGCCACGAGTTCCACTGCCATTATTACTTCCACCGTCGTCAGGCGAACCAAAACCACCAGAGTCATTTGCAGCAACACGATATGATCGTATACCTTGACACTTTGACAGGAGAGTAAATCTCAGCAGCGTGATACAAAAACATGTTGTACGTAACTTTTTAATGAAAAGAAAACTGTGAAACAAATTTGATGACATTTCAACTTAGGTTGTGTAAACACTCGATAATTCTCGCATGTAGCTGCTTGAGATTACAATGTGTAACTCTGGATTTATGTACATATCACGAAGTGTTGCATAGAATTACTCATCTTGATGAAAAAGAAGAGGAAAATCCATGGAAGAAAGCGTGTATGGCTTTTTCATGTGGTGTGGCTTGAAGGTTTGTATTATTAGAGGAACCGAAGTGGTTACCTTCCCCCCACAACAGCTAGTGTTTGCCCTTAATTTAAAAAAAAACCCAAAATTTCCTCCTCATAGTACCAAACATACAAAATACTATTTTTTTAATTAGTTAAATGGTTTTGGTTTGTTTGGTCGTTTGGGTGAAAAAAACCAACCAGCAAAACTTCATTGAACAAATATAATTTATCCACTTTAGAAACAATAATTACTTGAACTGTTCCTATAAATGTCATTTGCACATCAAATTCTGTTGTGGTAAATGAGTAAATTTGGTTTGGTTACTGTTTGCGTTCATGTAAGCCAATTTATAATTTAGTTTTTGTGTAAAATTAATTAGTTTTTTAAGCATCAAATTTCTTATATGCAACTGGCTTCGTATCTTCCACGTCCTGTGAAAGAAAGGACTCGTCCTTTCAAATAAATTTAAATCACATGACATTACAAAAGAGTAAGACGACAATTAGAGGCAAAATAACAATGTTCCCCATACAATTTGGGTCATATTAGCAAATCATTATTTGTACTTGTTACACAAATTGTAACATTACACATTTTCTACAGGCGGTCCAATATGTTTGACATTTCGCAAAAGCTTTTAGCAAAGCTCCCATACATCAAAGGATTCATAGATGAGTTTGCAACGGCCATCACAAAGAATCTGTCTGGAATGCGAGGATCAACTTCCTTTGCTCCATGGCTCCATCCCAGTCAAACATGTACATATATATAAACGAAAATAAAAATAAAATGCATGACATGTATGACAAAATATTCGCGTCCAAAAGGGTTCCCTCCAAAACTTCAACATGCCACTTTGTTTTGTATTTACCATCAAAGACAAACCGACGGAGTGAGTTTTACCTAAACTGCCCCTCGTGTAACCTAAATACTTGCGGCTAGTTTGGTGATGTCGCTTTCACTTTTTGCTGAAAATTGCTTCAGTTTTTTTACGAGAAAACTTGTTTACCTTGACACGGCGAAGCTATTCATTCCTTGTTTACCTACAGGTCTAGGCAGTAATTTTCACAATTCCCTTTACACAATGTACCATCTTTTACCAATTCAATTGTGTGTACAAAATTTTCTACGATAAAACCGCACATAGTACCAAAGTACGTAGACCAAAAATAATTTATCTTTCGTTTTAACAACTGTATCACAGGAATTATCATTTAAGGAATAAAAACAAATAATACAAAAAAAAATCAGCAGCACAGCTTACTTGAGCTTACACTTGCACAAAAACTAGTTTTATTTATTAACTATCAAAACTTTTGCTGCAAAATGCACATAAGGGAGTTGCCAAGCTTTAATGCGCTAAGGAAAATATGACACAATTAATTTGTTGTCATTTTTGGTTTTAAAAAGATTTTAATTAATTAATTTACAATTAATTTGACCTGTGCGTATACTTTTGTTATTCAACAATTACAACCGAAAGATTTAAGTTCCCCCCACATGTGTAGCTACACGTGATGGAGTTGCAAATACTTTCCATATTTATGAGAACTTAAGTACAAATACAAACATGTGAACTCATGAACGTGAGTATATTTTGTTTATTTTCCTGAAGTACTCTTTTATTTCTCGTGAATCATTTATTAGCCCAAAAAGAGAGCAACATAAAAATCCAAGGTATACGGCCATGACAATTTCAAATAAACTGCTGGAAATGCCTTACTGCTAATACAATGGCAACCATGCTGGTCCAGGATTTTGAGCTATGTATGTACTTATTAGGTTTATTTTCAAGGAATCAGGAGCGACAGTTGTAACCGTCGTATACCAAGAAACTCTCAATGAAAATAAAACTTATAAATATTTTCGGAATTTTCTTTATGAGTTTTGTTTTAGCTGATACAACATTTCTTTATCTAGTTGCAGCATCACTACATCTCCATCTTACACATACGCAGTTTTGTAGATCCTCATATCCACTTCTTGATCAAGTGCAACTAATGTGATTGTGATTTATTACTACAAAAGAAAGCTTGTACGATCCAGTGACATTATAAAATTGTCGGTAGTACATATACATGCATTTCTGTCCGTAAACTTGAAGATTGAAGCTGCAGTAGCAAATCACAAGAATTTATGTATGTATGTACCAAGGCATATTATATGTGTTTTGCTTACAATGTACCATGCCAATAATAGGGCATCACTAAATTGATATCGACGACCTCAAGCAAGCAGTTTTCTTTTCACATTTACGAGGTAGCTTTTGGCTGTTTTATTCTCCCGTTTAAACAGTTTATGAGAAGCCCATGCATGTCAAAACAGGGTTCCATGGACCATCATTTTCCACCCACTAAAAACCATTATGTTTAGTTAACAGCACGAGCCGAATATTTGTTTGGGATTTGTAAGCAAACACAATGCTGGTATATTGGTATGATAATATGATTTTATGTATCTTGACAATAGATATGATTGTTTGAATAACTTTAATGTACTCATCGCTGTACTCGTGCCTACACACATTTGTAAGTAAAAGGTTCCCCGAAATGGAGTTTGTTTGAGTGTTCCACTAATACTGGGAATCACCATCAAACACGAGATTCTTGAGAGATTCTTTTATTTCCGAATTATTAATTTACTACAGCCTTTACAGCTCTCTTTTTTATCTACTTTTATTTTACGAAGCTTTTTTGAAAGCGTAACTTTTTTATTCCTCGGCATAACATTTAATAAAATATTAAATATTGGAAGAGCTTCCTTATAAAAAGAAAATAGTCATGACCATATACGGCGTCCAGCAAGGTACAAAAGCTACAACGATTACAATGGTCATCACAAAAAGTACGATTTTTTTGATCTGGGCGTTTGTCCTGCTGCATTTCCACTTCTTCGCAGTACTACATGATTGTGATGAGGACTTGTTATTTTATGAAGAACAACCATTTGGGCCTAATCAGATTTGTGAGGGGGAGGATGCAGTTTTAAGTTATTTAGTTGTGTAAACGGTTGGCTGTGAATTCCAAGCTGGCATTATTAGTACTGTTGACCCTGTTGATGTGTTGAGCACCTTCTGCTGCTTCCTTCTGAAAAGGAATCTTTTTGATCTGAGATGATGCTGTTGCTGTGACAAGGTTTCCTGCTCTCTCCTATCGACATGGACTGGGATCTAGAGTCATACTTTTCTCCCGATTCGTGCTGAGTTGTTACAAGGAACATTTAGTGTCCCAGGAATCCACGCTGTATCGAGGACCTATGTAGAATATTTATCGTCCAAAGTCAAAACTTAATGTTTGTGTTTTCAGTGCGAATTGTAGCCTACATTTTTTCATTTCCGGGAATGTAAAATCTATTTTTAATGACCACATTATTAAAAGTTTAATCTTGTCCTGCTGCTCCTGTTCTACGTCTGTGTAATGAACGAATTGATAGTTTTGATGTGCCTTGCGAATGATTTTTAATAAAAATTGAAGTATTCGTAAAAATGATGACAATGAGGAGCAAAAGTACATGGTTGAAACTGAGAAAATGCTGTGCATCCGGACGTCTTTCGTGTTTCTTAGAAATTCATTTGTAGCGGCACATTGTTTGAATGAATGGAATTCCGGATGGGATGAAATACCATCGACAATCTCCTGCGACATTGGTAAACAAGGAAAACGGGATGTAAGAGATAGTATACCAAAATAATATATATCTTCGTTCTCTATTGTGCAGGAAAATGGTAGGAAAGTTGTATAAAAACCATTTCCGCTTATCCGGCTTCCAGTAAAAAAGCTCAGAGATTCGACTATTTTCATTACATTGCTGTAGTATAACAATATTTAATAATGATTCCAGAAAGTTGAATTGAAAAACACTATGAAAAACTAGCTGAATGAAATATAACGGTATGAGAGGTATGAGACAATAAAAAAAACTTCATTCAATAAATAAAATATAATCCCGCTGCGTTATGTTGTATGTATGTGTGTGTGTAATACCGCACTTCGACATGTAAACATCACAACATCAGTACATAAACGTGCGAAGGCCATGTTACGTTTAACTGATGATAATTTCATATTTCGGAGATACAAGAGAATTCCAAGAGAATAGGATAACCGGCACATATTAATAATAGCTCATACATCCATCCAGATGTTTTACACATTTTCCCTTTTGCTTCTTAAATTTCGTAGGATTTTTGGTTCCAAGAAAAATATATAAAATTTTGACGACAAAGCAGATGACAAGTTCTGAAAACTCTTTGGTGAATATTTTAAGCCGACTTCATGATATATTTCAACAGCTTTTCAAAAAACCAGCTTTGTATACCATTTTTGTTTCCTTCCATTACTCTAGCCTCCGGTGAAAGGATGATCAAACCACTTTTACTAATGTGCCGTCACGAAGTAATCACATTGACTTTGACAATTTCTTTTTAAAAAAGGTAAGTTTTGAGAACGGGTGGANTTACTTTAGCTTCCGGTGAAAGGGAATTAATGTACAAACCACTTTTACTAATGTTTGTGTCGTCAAGAAGTAACCACATTGACTTTGACAATTTAAAAAAAAAGTAAGTTTTGATGAATGGGTTGCACATTTAATGAATTGTGGGGAAACAACACAGATTCAAATTAATTTGCAGTCTATATATCCTCACAGTAGCATTTACTAAAATTATAATCACAAAACTTTATTTCAAAATCATACGCAAGCTGTACTTTGTACTAACTAACAAATATATAACCTGTAAAGTACTGTGTACATTTAATAAAACTATATGAAAATTTTTTTTGGTCTATTGCATCTTTTGTTTATACATCTTTCAAAGCCAAAGCTGATGAGGTTATTGCAGAAATGTAAACAAAAAATATATTGTTTCGTCGTTTGTCAAGAAATAAGGAACTCTAGGAACCTTGTTGCACAAAGTACACACAAAAAATGTGTGTTTAAAAAAATGAATACTGTCAAGTCATGCGTTAAGAACATATTATGGCGCAATTACGAAATTTATTTATTGACGTTTTCTTAGAATGTTTCTCCTCTCTGAGTAATAAAGTTTCACGCGGAGAAAAGTGACCTTCACGTCTCTATGCTCCCTCATTCATAAACAGTGTGACACATGGTTATTATTATTATGTGATTTCATGTATAGAAGGAAATGAGCTTGTTGAAAAATATTGATATCATCATTCTTATTCTTAGTCACGTGAATTTCAAACATGGAAGCTTGAAGAAAAAATTAACTTTTTCTTATTTGCCGAAATGAAAACCAAAAGCGTGAATGATATAACCTTTTTTAGAAATGTCACTTACATAATGATTCCTTTTTCGTGTGTCAAAAATGTATATTCATCTACAAAAGTTGAGTATGTTCATATGTTTTATAAGCACGTCATCATTTTACTAAAAGAAAGATGTAAAACTATAAAGCCCCACGCTGTCACTGGCACTATATGACTTTCAGGATTTAAGATTTTTTCCCATGTGCGTTTAGTTTCCCCAAAAGGCTGAAACCCCAATTTGATTGGAATTTCAGCTAAAAATCATGTACCCGAGAAAAAAAAGTTTGAATACCCGAAAAAATTTGCTTAAAAATTTACAGTTAAAAAACTTTGTTCAATCAATCAATATTACTATGGGTCCAGGTACCATTTCCAATTTATAACAAAGTTATGTTGGCAAAACGTGATATTGGTAACCTAAGCCAATGTACTAAAATCTTTATTTCTGCAAATAAAATTTTCCCTCATCACCGATTTTAAATTCGAGTGGGAATATTTAAAATGAGAAAAAAGTTAGTTGTGAATTCTAGGGAAGTCTAAAAGTGTGCCGGCTTCTTTAATGCTTGATCTTGGGGTTTCTGCCCATTTTGGTTTTTAAAAAAATGAAAGCTGGGGTTTCAGCCTAATGAGAAAACTGATATGGAATCTTTTTTTTCTACTTTCTTTTGTTTTATGGGATGATACAAGCTACTTTAATGCAATAAATTAATGCTGTGATTCTTGTTCCTCTTATTTTAGTGTGGAATACGACGCGGGGCATAATTTGTTTGCATCATGTTTCCAAGAATTTGCACAAACTTGTGTGGGGGCAGATGAAGATGTTGGAAGAAGAAGAACGGATGTTCCAACACAACTTTTTCCTGACCTCAAATTTCCAAAAATGCCAGAAATAGAAATTTTATACGCGCTATTTTCTTAATCCTAAATCATGTTTCATTCATGGAAAGAGATATGTCTGCGTTGAATTAAATGAAAAGTTTTATAAAATGAAGTAGAATTTGTTAATACATTTCTAGGTGAAAACCTTAAAACCCGCGTAATTTGCATTGTATGGTAAATGCATTTTCATAAAAGAGATTAAAGAAAATCATGTTCAGATTTTTACAAAAAATATAATTATAATATAATTCTTTTTCTTCACGCAAACAAACTGAGGAACTGAGATATGGTGGGCAATCCCATTCTTGGATTCCAATTTCCTCGCAGAGAATTTTTCTCAAAACATTTCGTTTGAAAAAAGATTATACCAAATTGAATTTAATTACCTGAAGAGTGCAGCCGAGAACGCGAGGGAACACTTGGGTCGAGATGAGTGTCCAACACACAATTAAGTCTGCGACGGAGAGATGCAAAATCAGCAGGTGACAGGGATATTCTTGATTTTGTCTTAGGGTTTACAAACGGAAAGGAGGACGGTGATATTCCCTTCAAAAAACAGTTGCTTTGAGCCGTCACTTATTTTCAGTAAGTTTTACACGACCATATGATCTTAATAACTGTGCAAAATGCTCAATAGATTTGAATTTAAGTGTTAAGCAGTGGAAAATGTTATAAAAAAAGTGGACATTGAATAATATTTACTTGGCATACTAAAAGAAAATTAAACATGAAAATTTATTTTGCGAGTTCAAATTTGAAAGATTTCGACATGGCACGTTGACCAATCGAATCCTTCCGTCCTTTTGGAGTAGTAAAGGTTAGGTTAGGTTAGGTGAAAGCTGGACCCGTTTCAGATCATATTTTTTGAAGCCCATTCTGCCTTTTGCCCAAATTG
>JAHZNC010005475.1:0-18754 GCA_027744095.1 Zhuqinia jingwanae | reverse complement strand
AATCGGCCAACCATTCCCGGTAAACCTTTCCCGGCTACCATATCCCAGTGTGGACAGTTCCCGGTGTGGGCACTTCCCGGTGTAATGTTTCCCAGTGTGGACACTTCCCGGTGTAATGTTTCCCAGTGTGGACATTTCCCGGTGTAATGTTCCCCAGTGTGGGCACTTCCCGGTGTAGTGTTTCCCAGTGTGGGCACTTCCCAGTGTAATGTTTCCCAGTGTGGGCACTTCCCGGTGTAATGTTTCCCAGTGTGGACACTTCCCGGTGTAGTGTTTCCCAGTGTGGGCACTTCCCGGTGTGGACCAGAGATGCTACTTAAAATACCAAACAACCGGTAATTTGTAGTAGGTGGGGTAGTATTTCAACCACCACGGTAGTACTACCGGTAGTACTCGCATCTCTGGTGTGGACACTTCTCCGTGTGGACAGTTCCCGGTGTGGACAGTTCCTGGTATAACCTGTTTGCCGGGTCACCATTATTATGATTGTACTTATATTATTGTTTCCCGGTCGAAGACGGGCCATTTTCCACCGGTATAACCCTTATCAACTTGTCACATGTCACATGCCATATACGAACACTTTAAAAAAAATTTTGGAACATAAATTTTGTATTTTCCAACTGGGGTTTTCTAAACATGACCTATAATCATTGCTATCTTGTCACCAATGTTGAAACCAAGTTTCATGAAGATCAACCTGTCCGTTCAAAAGATTTTATCGAAAATGTACTTTTTTGGCGAATTTTCATGACCCGATAGGTTTTTTTATTCGTAACTTTTTTATTTTTGATGCGATTTTTTTCAAACATAGCTATGAACATCCGCCTAGCCAAGACGATCATTTCTGCATAGTTTGGTGCATGTAGCTTTTATGGTTTAGAGATCATAGGGAACATACAGACAGACTTTCACAAATATATATAAGATTCATCATTCGTAGCACTGCTAAAATAAAGAATTTATGGAAATTTTTATCTTTGGGCCAAAGTGGCATATAAACCATTACCAGACCGGAGCCTCTGCGTGATACCTTCACTTTTCTCGAAAACAAGGTTGCAAGCAACATTTAGGCTTGTACTCGAGCATCTAATGGTTATATATTAATATATTTAGCTAATTGTAAATGGATACAAATAAACCAACTCTGAAAGTTGTAATATAATACATCTAAATAATTTAACAATGTAAGGAATTGCATACACTCATACACATGCTATATAAAAAATATTGTTTCATGTGAATCTTCAATACATGTTGACACAAATCTAAAAAATGAAGCTAGTCATGCAGTCAATTGAAAGGTTTCATTTTGAGTACGGCCTGACGCGACAATATGTGCTGTTGGATAACTCCAGCAGATGTTGGAAAGGAAACTTGGCAGAGTGAATTATTGAATCAGTTTGGTTATTTCATTTCTGCTTTATGAACTTTCTCTTCCCTCGATGCTGGAAGCAGCAGCGCGAAAAAAATCTTTCATTTCAATGACCCGAGTCAAGTCATAGTTCCCACTACCCCATCATTGCTTTCAAACCACTCACTAACATCAACATCACTTGTCCACCAAAAAGGTGTTGAGAGCAATACTAAAAATATACCGACGGACTCCCGATACCCATGTTTGATATCTTCCTTTACTTACTACCACACTTTTATTAAAAGAGATCCGGGTTCATGTTATTATTAGGTATATGTTTTTCGGATTTTATTTTATGAGTGCATATACTGTGAAGATGAAGACGTGTCAATAGTTCCCTTCATTTCTTCTGCTCACACATCATGCACTTGAGAAAACTGTGTTTTGTGCTACAAGGGATGAAAAAATCACAAGGAAAGATTCCAAGTCCCCCCAAAGAAATATTATCCCTCCATCTCCCTCCAACACACAAAGCAGCGCAAACTGATGAAATGATACATCATACAATATGATGAAATGACGAGACTCTTGTCTCGGATCCTTTTTCCTCTTGACGAGCTTCTTCTGATCCTTTGATCCGAAAAACCTTGTTCCATAATATACATACATAATAACATTTCCTCGTCATTTGTGTTACGTGCAAAATTTTTTTGTGCATGATTTTATTTGATGATAAAATATCAATATTATGAGTGTAGAAAATTGACAGAGGTTAAACAATATAATACACAATCGTCACTTCCCCAGTGTATAGTTAATAATATTGCTCTCCAAGAAACCTTCTTTTTCCTCGTGCTTATTAATTATCACGAAGTCATGTATAAAACAGGGAGCAGATTTGAAATAAACTTAATATAAATATACCATCTCTTATGCACCTGATTTAAACTAATGAATGAGACACTTTTGGAATGATGCCGATATTTCGAAAGTCCTGAGACCCTTTACGACTTTGACTTTAATTTGTGTGAGAATTAGGGACAGGCTCAGAGAATAAGCGTGATTGAAAAAAATTCCCATAGTCAATAGTTTGCTCTGTTGAATCAAAATCGGTATGTAGAACCATCTAGCGGAAACTGTAGAAATATTTTTATCCTTCATATTCATGAAGGTGAAGTGAAAGTTAGCAGCTCAAGCGGCTGTGTGCCAGAACAGAATTCCTATAACATCGTACATCTTGTACGCAGTACATATAAACAGCTGTAGTACCTATATCAGATCCACTTCGTACTCAGTGAAGTGCAGTGGAATGGTCACTGATTTAGGTGATATAATTTAATTGGTCTACATTGAAAATCATTAATTTATTGGCGATTATTTTTTTTAAATAAAATAATATTGTAGCTTACATGAAGTAGAGACAGAACTGCTCAATCCGAAATATAATACTTTGTGTTTTAAATAAAACACCATTTTGAGTTTAAAGCTTTTGGGTAAGTTTGGTGGACGGATTTTTAACAAGTTGTGAATGATAGTGGAAGTGCATTTCAATTAATTTATTTGAGCTGCCCCAAATTGTAACTGATTGCGCAATTGATTTGTTCAATATTTAGATCTTGACAAACACGATAATGCTTGCCGGTTCAAAAGCCCTGGTTAGTCAAGGAAAGTATGGAGTTGCAGTTGCCGCAGTAAGTGATAGTTTTAAATCAATTTTAGTTGATATAAAAAAAGAATACCCTTTTTACCCAAATAGTGTGTTTGTAGTCGTCCAGTTAAAAATGTGTATGATGAAGTATAGATTGGTCTCCCACATCGTGACTTGATCAATTTGACGATATTGAAGAACGTGATAACATGTACAATTTGTTTGACAATAGTTGTACACTTATTAGATGTGAACAATCGGTTAATATCAGTGTTTTCGTGTATTTCGTGTGTATGTTTAATTTATTTCTTGCATTTTAGATTCGTGGTAATGCAACAGCTGCTGCTGCTGCTGCGGAACAGCGAACAAAGAAGTTTGACATCTACAGATGGGACCCTGACAAGAAAGGCGATAAGCCAAGGATGCAGACATACGAAGTAGATCTAAACGCTTGTGGTCCGATGGTACTAGATGCGCTGATTAAAATCAAAAATGAAATCGACCCTACATTAACGTTTCGCCGATCCTGTCGGGAGGGGATTTGTGGGTCATGTGCAATGAATATTGGTGGCATAAACACACTGGCGTGCATTAGGTTCTACAAATTAACATGCTTTTTTCGTTACAATATAATATTGTTTTTAACACAATGTAGCCAGTATTAATTGATTTCCAAAAATGTTGTATGTTCTAGTAATATCGACACGAATACAGGGAAGTCAAGTAAAATATATCCTCTACCACACATGTACGTCATCAAGGATTTGGTTCCTGATATGAGCAACTTTTATACCCAATACAAAGCCATTCAACCTTGGCTTCAAAGGAATGATAACGCTAAGCCTGGGTCAGCGCAGTTACTTCAGAGTGTTGACGACCGAAAAAAATTAGTAATTTTTTATGAGCATTTATGATGGAAAATATGGAAATGTCCGTGGAAATGTTACGGTTTATCATCAACAATTCAATCTAATAGGTTTTAAATATAATTTTAGGACGGATTATATGAGTGCATTTTATGTGCCTGCTGTAGCACCTCCTGTCCATCTTATTGGTGGAATGGGGATAAGTACCTAGGTCCAGCAGTTCTTATGCAAGCTTACAGGTGGATAATTGATTCTAGAGACGAAAAATCAAAGGACCGCTTAGACAAACTTCGCGATCCTTTTTCTGTCTATAGGTGTCATACTATTATGAATTGCACAAAGACCTGTCCCAAGGTATTTCAGGATAAATCCTGTTTTTTAGTTTCTAATTTTCATAATTAAAATTGCATTTGATTTTCATGTATTGATCCAACATGTATGTTTTATTTGCAGGGATTGAATCCCGGAAAAGCCATTGCCGAAATAAAGAAACTGCTAGCTGGTATCGCGAAGAAAGAGACTCCAGGCTTACAAGGTTCTGTTAAGTTGTAATGTGCTTGTACGATAACTCATCTGGCAACAAACATATGAACTTGTCTTGCCTCCTAAAGTAATTACCCTTCAAGATAGTATTCCCAAATGTTGTTTACAACTCAATGTCATAGTTAGTGCGTTTTTCACCCCAAATGCATGTAAAAATAAAGTTACTCCAAACTTTGAATAAATCTCGCAGTAATAGTTGTGACTGTCAATAAATAATTGTCACTTTCTGTCCATTGTGTTGTAGTGTTGTTGTAAATCATCAATAATTTGTCCATGAAAGTTATGGAAATTGTATCACCTCTTCTTCGATATCACGGTTATGGTTTACAAAAATTACGTTTAGCGTCATCTTTAAGTAGACAGAAGAATGTACGACTTAATGTCACAAATAACGTATAACGTATTTGAAATGAGTTTTTTGTGTATAATATGTATATGTATAGTTCATAGTTGGAGCCACGACATAATGCATATTGTGTGATGTTTCATGTAAAAACTAGTCAAATATTTAGAATTTCCTGTAAACTATTGTGAACGATGGAAAATTGTAATTGATCACTTCACCGGCTTCATCGCATCCCCAATCGAGTGGATGTCCTTCTCAATTATTATTGCAGATTGCAAACAAGCCTGAAACATTCATAAAAGGGGACGAATAAGCTGAAACACATTTTCCTCATAAAAATCATTTTGCACGAATGTTTGTCAACCGCACGCAAACTTTACCACAGCATAATATGAGAACTGAATAGAAATACACAATCTATTTTTATAATTGTAATTATTCATCGGCTGGCCATTAAAAACTGCATGCGACTACTTTATATCATCATCATCATTTATCATTATCATAACAGTTTTATTTTTACAAGCATTTCAATTAAACCTGGACATATTTGCTGAAGTATAAGCCTGTCAATCAGCGAGCCATCACCGTTTTTCGGGAATCTTCACGTAGTATGTAAACTTGGCGTTTTCTGATTGGATAAATCCTCACATTATATTAGATGTGTGCGTTACTTGATTTTGATTTATTTATGAACAAACAAACGAATGATGCGATTGTGATGATATACAATACACACATACTATTTATACTTACATCCATAGGCATGTCATGCATATACATACCTACACATTTAATAATTAACCCTTCCGTCCTAGTGACAGACTCTTCACCAGAGATTCAAAGTACACTGTATTGTACAGACAGCTAGGATGGGATGGAATAAAGGAACACTGCAATGTGGGCAGGTTATGGATCTTATTTTTTGTGTCTGTCGGAGGATACTATGTGTGAAGAAATTCCGTTTTTAAACCGGATTAAGCTGAGTTATTCAAATAGCGAAAGCTGTAAATATACAACCAAAAACGGGGTTCTTATCATCGTGATGATTAACCAACGTAGAGATCTTTAGTATGATTCAGATTAGTGTATGAATAATAGATGAATTTTCATTGAAATGTGCTGGCATAATTATGGCTCTAATGGTTGGTTCTTTTAAAGTCTAGAATTAAATTTCAGCAGGACAGTAACTGCGTGGTTGACGGACGTACAGGGAACGAGATGTGTGTATATAAAAAAACCAGCTCCGGACATTCATAAAATCACCAACCCCTTGCTATGTTTTCAGTTCCAATCCAATGCCATATATCTTCTCATGATGATGCTATAAAGTGTATTTTAACACGCAAGTACAGATATAATAATAAAAATATGTGGTGACATGAATGCAAGTTGAATTGAAACGCTCGACTTGTGCTTGTCAGAGGTAGTACATATTTATTCCAGCATTTTGCACGGTTATAATTTTTTAGTGATTCAGGTACATAAGGAGATACCACCATGACCAGAAATGACAAGAATGATGATAGCAACTCACCCACACCTGCAAATAAGACAGCGATGATGACGGAAATGGGAACAGAAGACAATGCAACAATGTCTACTTCTACTACAAGCGTGAGTTTTTTACACTTATTTCCACAACTTCACTCCATTGCATGGTAGTGTATTATATTTCTGCAATAATAATCGTCATGTAGTCTTATTCTTTGTAAAGTGTGGAAAGACTACGTGCAGTCGTATGATGTAGTAGAGCCGCATATTGTATTGTGTCCTGTGTATAGTTTGATTGTAGTCAGTTCACTTTTTTTTGCTGTACTTCTTCAGCAGTTGTTGCTGCGAGAAAAGAGACTCAAGCCTAAAAAAGCACCTCTTCCTCGGCTGGTACTACTGGTTTTTTTTTTGGTCTGCTTGTTTCGCTTTCGTCTTCTTCTGCCTTTTTCTTTAGTGCTACGTAAGTTGATTTTCCCGTATCCATCCAGTATCCATCATCGTCATCATATCAAAGCCTGGTGGCAGCAGTGTTCAATTGAAGCTGGTGCGGTGATGACTGACAGCTTTTTTCTTTGGCCATTTAATTTATTTTAAATTATCAAAAAATATCGGCGATTAGTACTTTTTGTAATTTGAAAGAAAAATTTAAAAATTTATGCTTTTACAGATCAGCCGGTGTGCTGGTGCAACTTGTATTCGTAATAGACGGTTTCGAATAATATTTATAACCATGAATTGTCTGGCACTATCCGGTGTGTTGCTATACTTGATTGTAGCATATTCAGGTGTCGCCGAATCTAATGACGGGAAGAAAGGGCCAAAGGTTACTGATAAGGTGAGTGTTTGAATATAATATTAGAAATTAGCATGTCATATGTTTAGCATAGGGATCTGTGGGGAGGGGGGGGGCAGTCTGTCGACAGGTATTAAAACCTCTCACCGTTCACCCCATAATTGTGATTATTTAGTTTGTACAATACCAAGCACTGTCGATCAGGTCATATGTTATAAATACCGCTTTTGTGGTCTTTCGAGGGTATGTCCTTTTGCAACGGTGCAAAATAAAACTACTACTGCAAGGATCCAGCCCGCATTTCTTTGACATATTTATGTGGAATTGCGGTCTTGTCCAATGCTACATTTTAAAATTAAAATCAAACGTAGCATTTGTCTGATTTATTTTTTATCAAATGCTTAATTTTTTAAATTGTTACCATTTTTGATTTTCAGTAAGTACACATCACATTCAAATATATATATACTTAAATTGCCAAGCACTGTCGATCAGGTCATATGTTACAAAGACCACTTTTGTGGTCTTTCGAGGGTATGTCCTTTTGCAACGGTGCAAAATAAAACTACTACTGCAAGGATCCAGCCCGCACTTCTTTGACATATTTATGTGGAATTGCGGTCTTGTCCATTGCTACATTTTAAAATAAAAATATTATATTTGGAATGAAGTGAGAGGTGATTTATAACATTTACGATGCTAAAATACCATTTATTTTGTCAAACAGAGGACACCAATGGATCCCAGTTTTTCATCACCACCAAAAAGACACCCTGGTTGGATGGTAGACACGTTGTTTTTGGGAAGATCATTAGTGGAATGGACATAATTCGTAAAGTTGAAGCAAGCAAAACAGATGGACGAGACAGACCTGAACAAGATGTCGTCATTGCAGATTGCGGACATGAGGAAGTAGCAGAGCCATTTTCAGTGGCCAAGGAGGATGCAGAGGAATAAAAAAATCATCATCATATTTAGGTATATAATAATAAGCTGGCTGAATTTGTCATGATTTTGTGATATAGTTACACATAGACATTAATTTAATTAAGTTAAACTTCGCCAGCGATGGTATAAATTCACAGTTAACTAACAAAGCACATAAGTGTATGGTAAGCTCATTATGGAATAACAGTTGTTTTTATTTGTCTATTTCAAAGATCAGTTCAAGCTCCTAAATCTTTTATTGATTTTCATTGTGGAATTATGAAATTATTATTTTCACGTTGGTATTGTAGATTTTATACGTACTTGATATAAAAAAAAGTTTGTTATATGCCAAAATAATGGAATATTGATTAAAAAAACAAAAAACTGTAACTTATCGCTTTCTAAAGGACGTATTTATTGTTTTCTATTGTGATATTATAACGTACATAATGATAAGATTTGACATATATATTCGGGCAAAATTGCTTTTCTAAAATAACTAAAGATGCAAGTCTTGTTTATTTTTAATATAATGACATTGTATAAAAAATCTACCAACAACATGGGATTTCTTTGTCTTACTATACACACAACATTTAAATTATTTTCTATAATCGGCATCCATTATTCCCTTTGAATGCTTCTTCGGTCTCTGTCGTAGCTTGGATTACGCCGAGGTTTCAAATCAATACTTTGACCGATCCTAAAGCTTCTTTGGATATCCTGCCTGCGGAAATTCGTGTTAGGGTTTGTTTTATTTACTGCTGTTATTTCGGCGTCCAATAGTGACTCCAAAGTCTGGAAATCAAAGTTAAGATTGGGTATAAATTAATTCATTCGAGTTAAAGGACAATGAAATTATTATTATGCGTGAACTTTTTTTTACCGTTCCAGTTATTTGTTTAGTTTCTGTTAGGCCTTTGTGAATGCGCTGAAATTCTGTCGTTGCCTCTTTGTTCCCTAACTTATCAAGAGCAACCGAAACTTTTTCCAGCTGAAAGAAAGCAAAAGGAACATGCCAAATATGTATGTAGTAACTTGACGAAACTACAAGCTATGAATGTTTTTCCATTGAAACTTTTTGTGACTGCACTTACAACATCTGGGCACACAGATGCTCGCATTTCATTTTCTGGATTGTCAAATTCCAAACTCCATCTGAGAACTGGTAGCGCATCATCAGGTCGACCTAGCTCGGACAGCGCCAATATCTATAAATTGACCCATAAAGTTAACCGAAAATCACTTCAATGGATTACATACGACTACTAAAGTTGTGCCATAACATTAAAACATTACGTATGTTATTGATATAGTACGTACCTTTAAATTTCGCACACTAACGTAATTAACCTGATTTGCAGACGACAAAATTTCAAGAGCAACATTTGGAGCATTCTGGTTCAATGCAAGTCCAGTCGCGTAAGTCAGCACACGTCGAACGGGATCCACTCCTACTTCCTTCATTTCAGTAAGAATTTTTAGAGCAAGTTCATAACTCTGGACATTGTTCTACAAAATAAAATAAAACCATTTAAAATACGTAACAATTTAACCACTCCGAGTAGTATGAAACGTAAAATGAAATGTCATCTTACAAGTTTATATAACGATGCGAAAACAAGGACCATGACGTTTCGAGGGTATTTTGTCATTTGTATCTGCTTGGTTTTGATGACTTGATAAGCATCTAAAACTTCTTGATACATACTATTGCGATACAACAAGTCACATAAAACTTGATAGGAAACTAACTGATCAAAAAATCCGTCAAGTTCAGGGTCATTAAAAGCTTGTATGGCACTTTTTGGGTCATTCAAGTGGTGATACATCCGCATTACGACAGGACCGAAGATAAAGCTTCCAAATCTGAGATGCTTGTTTTGCTGATTGAACCTTCAAAATATAAATATTCCATTAATTATAAAAATTCGATGCAAAACCAGTCAATCCCATAACTTGAGTGCAATTGGTATTACTGCATGCATATACGTACTTTTTCATCATTTGAAGGACTAGTTGGAGATCATCTGCATTTGCGTCCACTAAATGAACCATGTTTTTAAGATCTTCCGTGAAGATCATGTTTTTGGTATCCGATGAGCTATATTCTTGCATTTTGGACCGAAATTTGTCCACCATTCCGGTAAATTGTGCTTTAGTCCTTTCTCTTTGTTTTTCATAGCCATCCACTCCCATAGCATCTGCTGCATACAGTGTTCTGAATCCTCCAATAGCTCTCACTAAAAAAATCAAATGATTCAAATTCAAAATAAATTACATTATTCATATTTCTCAAAAGGGGAAACCAACTATTTAAGTATATATAATATTTAAATTACCAGGAGTCTGGACATTTCTGAACAGGCAAACGGACGCTTGGCCGACTCCAAACATGCTTCTTGGAAGTGTAAATGAAGCCATTTTATTACTGATGTAATAACTACCGTACGCTTTTTACTGCTTGCTAAAATATCAATAATAAAAAATAACCAATCAATTCTAAAATTCTGCATAAAAATACACAAGGAAGAAAGTATAACAGTACAAGCACTGACCACAGTATTTCACCTTCTAGCCTTTTAGCGGTTGACAAATTTGTAGTAAATTTTTTGTATTTACAGAGACTGTAATTCAATGACAAACGACAAACCACACAAAACATGAATTATTATAAAAGGCCAACAAACATCCTTTTAAAAGATGTCCGATAATACTAACTAACAACGTTTAAGGTGAAAATGCTGTGACTTTTGTTATTAATTCGTGAAAGTTTATTTACTTTCCCTGCAAAATTATTCTAGCTTTTATCAACCTCGTGCGTCTTTAAATCCAAATGTCTATCTAAAAGAGAGGTGCAGTAAAGAGATAGAATTTTGAACCACTCTTTTCCTGTTTCTATACCACACCGCCATAGAGTATGTCTGTGGGTTTTGTGCTCCGCTTAGCCAAGTAAAGAGTGAAGGAAGATTTTTGCTGGGGCAAGATAAACTTTTACTTTCTGGTTTTACAAACAAAGTTAAACTAACATCAGCATTTACATAATAATAATACTATACATTTATTGTTGGTCGTGGTACATTTGTGGAGGTGGGTCTAGTCACTAGACTCTAGTGATATATATAAGCTTGATTTTCACGAGAGCTTTAAGGATTAAGAGTTGAGTGCGAGCTATGGCATATGATATTATGAATGATGAAAGCATTAGTACATTTGCTATATAAAGAAAATGTTTAAAAGAATTACCGGCCGGTTCATAGAGCTTTTGCATACATTTTTTTGTCGGTATGTATGTAAGTCGCCAGGCAGACATCTCATAGATTTAGTATGAACAATTTTAATCCAGTGCAGTAGAGCTACTACTTGGAACATGCCTCTCTCTGTCTCTGCATGGAACATTGTATGCAAGAAAGATGGCACAAAGAAAGTCTTCTGAAAATCCCGATGTGTATAATATTATCTTGTGTTGCTCGCTTGATCCACTGGACGGACGGGATTGTAGCATACCATCACAGATGGAAGTTTCCTTCAAAAAAAGTTGTACAAAGTAAGTCAATATTATTTTTTGTGAATATTATTGTCAGGATCCGATGTGTTGATAGTATATGTGTGTGTGTGTGTGTACCGTGGTTGGTGGTGTAGGTCGACCGAGTAGAGTCAAAGTTTTGTGTTTTTGTAGTAATAGTAATGGTGTGTGTATAGAGCATAGATAGAGACTGATCTGAGAGTAGTGACCAGAAAGAGACACAACGTAAAAACTTCATTCATTGAATCTCGTTTTGGTTGCGGTGTTGTTGGATGGTGTATCATTATTGGGGTCTCTGGTATTGCTTTCTTTATTCGATTCCATTTCCACCTTCATTTTATGTGTGCCTGTGTGTCTTCATGCTTCATATAATCAGCTTATTACTGTTATTACATTAGGGTAAAGTAAGGCGGACGAGTAAATTAGAAGTTTGTATGTATCGCATGTATGGCACACCGCATAATGTTATTGCCGGAGCCGCCACCGTGCTTTCGTTTAATATGATGAAGGATTTTGAGAAAAGTGAAGGCAAAGTTACAATGAACTTGCATGTGTATGTTGTTGTACATGTAAAACATAACAACAAAAAACTAGTTTCCTTCATGGATGTCATCTAGATACATGATTTTTCTCTATTGGTTTTTTAAAAAAATGCTAGAAATTGGGTGCATGATTTGCTTTGTGTAATAAAGTCAGCAGACAGAAAATAGACACGGATATGTTACATGGTAGAAACAAGATCTCAACTCATTTTTTTCATCATCATCATCATTTCATGTCATCCTCACCATCATCATCAGGAGGATTACAATATTATTGAATGTCTCTCTATGTTTTCCTATAACACAGGTACATATTTTGTTTATTTGAGCGTGCAGGTACGTTTAAAATGAAGCAAGTTACGGGTCCAGTGTGCAAATTAAATAATTTATTTGTATTTTTTTTTGCTTATATGTAAAGTTGTAAAGATGAGCTTAAGGTCTGCTAATCATCAGCATGTGAAAGTTGCATAGATTTTGTGACATCACTACTATACAGTATTATCGTCAAATATAGTTGATAGGGCTATTTATTTATTTTTTTAAGTGCTACACAGTAGTGAAAGATTCCTGTTCACACAGACGAGGTTAATATGCATTACGAACTGTTTTGATAATGGCGATTGCATTCAAGAAAGTTTGTACAAAGTGGAGGTGTATGACAGAGAAGGTAAATTATGGTGCTGCTGGTGCTGCTGATAGACTGTGAGTACTTGTTGTGTAAAATACATATATATAGTTTAGTGCTGAGTGCTAAAGACTGAAGGAGATGGACTACCATGATCAACGCAATGTTTGTACAGTGGGAATTAATAGATTTTTGTCGAAAACAAGTGGTGGAAAATGTTTTGAAGTCGGAATCGGAGGATCGTATGTGACATCGAGCAAGTTGATGGTGAGCGGAAAGTTGATATCTTGATACCCGTTCTCTCATCTTCCTGCTTGATGTATTCCAGTTTATGGTGCGTTTAAAATATTTCCCTGTCATGAGTCATGATCATGATCCATATAGATGGGAAATGGTGTGTTCTACACACGAAGTAGTTACGTTCTTCGGGGAGGCTAAAAAGAGGGATAACGAAGGTATACTTATGCTATGCTACTTATACTAAACTAACCAACCACACTGCATTTCATATACATGATTTTTTCTTTCTTTCTTTCTCTCTCTCTGAGAAATGGCTTTCTCTCACGGTTAGGCTCATCTAAAGCTGCAACACAACTACTTTCTGCTTGCCTTTCATTTTCTTTCTTCATCGCTTCATAACATGTGTGTCTTCTCGCCCTTAACATGAATGTAATATAAGCCTGTTGAGAAAAAAGTTTGAAATGACTCGTTGAGACTGCAGCTACTAGTACGTATCCTTCTCAACTTGACTTCAAAATTAAGGGAAAAACCTGACAAGTAAGTACATACCGGGGCTTTCCGATAGTAGTAGTGGGCTATTTTATTTTGTAGATATATCAGAATAAAACTGGGGCTGGTAGTTAGCCGTGAAAGTGCCAGCTACTAACAGTAATAATAATCATCATCATCATAGTTAACTATAAGACAGAGAGGATGGTGGTCCCTTTCGTGCCCCTATGATGATGTTATATGATAGAGCAAATATGGTTTGGTTCATTCACTCACTCACTCAGACTGCCATTTTTTATTTAAGTGGTTGGATTGAGTTGAGGGAGAAAGGCAAATGTAAGGAGATAGGTTTTAAAAACGAAGTTGATGGATAGACACACACCCGTACAGAGACAGAAATTGGTGGATTTATGTTGGTCTAAAAACCACATTGCTGCTGTTTCTGTTACCAGAAAGAATTGGGAAAATGAGGATATTACATGTATGTATGTACATAATGAAACTTTAGAACTAGCCATATAAGAGGAGGTCTTCCGGGAGTTTTAAGAATATGAGGTTAAGGATGGGAGAAACGAGTGTTTTGACGAGATTCCCCTACAATAATGCAAAGAAGCAAATAAGACAAAATATATATGTAGGTATTGAATTTTTAATCAACTTGATCAACAATTCAATAAATTTTTATCTTCAAAAATATACAAAAAAAGAAGCTAAAAGTCTTGTATTCTAGTTCCAATTGTGGGTGTCGGGTGTAATTTATCTACGAGCTTGAAGAAGTTGTGGTAATTCAATTGGTTTTGGTAAAACGTATATCAAGCTATATCAATTGAATAGCCATAGTCTGGATAATGATATGGAGAAAATATGTATATTATCTATTAACATGTTACCCGTTAGCCCTGTATATTATGCATATGTAACACATATAGTCGGAACTGAACTGAATTATTTAAACTGATTGTGATAAAAGATGGAATACCGGCACTTGCAATTTCAGAAAGCAAGGCTGAACTACTTTTTTCACAAGTAGTCAAATTATTGTTAAAAACGTAAATTACAATAATACTGTTGCAACATATATATATCTGCAAAATAGAATATATTTTTTTGGCATGTTTGGCTGTTTGCTGCCTTTTCTCCCCACGTTTGACACGATACCCATCAACAACAGAGAGAAAAAAATAAGAAGGAAAGCTCTCCGAGCTACACACACACACACACACACAATAAAAAAACTTGTGTTTTATAGGTACTTTCATGTTGCATTTTCACTCGTTATCAAAAGGTATCATGGCAGAACTGTGACTTTAGTATTTTTTTTTCTAGTGAAAGGCAGAATAAAAAAACTCCATACTTCCTGATAGCTATGCCTTCTTTATTATTTTGTTTTGTGAGGAGGCTTGCCTACAAGACATACAAAAATTGTGGTGTAATATGTGAAAAGAAAAGTATGTGTTTTGATATCATAATGAGAGTTTTGCTTCCTTTCAGTTGAGATAATAATGAATAAGGGACACGGGCGATGTGCATGCATTGTGTGTTGGCTTTGGTTTATGGCAAGACGATGACTAAGCGGAGGAGACAGAGCAAAAGGAAAAGGAACTGTAATAAATCTTCGTTACGTTGTAAGTATGTACCTCTATTAACTAGAGTGACAACTACTCTCAGCTTGCCCCATAAAATATTATAGTTGTCAGATATGATGCCATTAAAAAAGCCTCTCTTGCGATCTCACACGCATCACACAAAGTTCTTAATAGAAAAAGAGTCCAATGATTTGTTGGGATGCATCCGCTTGCCTCAGGGGATTAACCGATTTGACTATAGATTTCTGATAACATCATTCATTTCAAGAAGTTGCCTTATTTGTTGAAGTGGAAGCGAGTGGATACAGGAAAGTGCAGATGGAAGGGTGGGCGGAAAGATTGAAACCTTGTCATGGAGTACTACAAATAGCAGCGGTACCCAATAATAGTGGTATGTAAAAATTGTTGACGTTTCTCTACAACATATCCCACTTCTGAAAAGGCCAAGGAATTGTAAGCATCACTTCTTCTTTTTCTCTCTCTCTCTCTCCGGCAGGCACACACTCACTGTGTCTTCAAACTTATGCTGGTTGTTGATGATAAGGATTCAAGAAAAAATTGTTGTTTCCAATGCTTTTCGTCACCCTAAAATGTCCGTGCTTGAATAGCTGTTAAGTACTCTGTGGTTCAACATTCTTTTCTACTTTTCTTTTCTATTCTCCATTGCTTTTTATAATAATCTAATATAACGCATATATATTTATATAAAGTCAGGAGGAGATTCTCTTCTCTCTGGATGTGTTATTTTTTTTGGGGGTAAGAGAAGGAATAATTTTGCATTCGTCGGACCCTCTCGGGGTTCCCTGTTGTCGGATATTTTTGGCAACTTTCATCGTTCTTCTCTCATTGTATGTGTACTTACTCAGTGTTGCTTCCTTTACTACTGACATGGGCTCGTTGTAACTTATAACACCATCACAGTACAAAACCAGTTAGTTACACGCTCCTTTTTCTAGTCTTCTCTCTTTTTCCTGCTGGTTCACGCTCACAGACTCTTGGAAAAACAAAAAAAAGGAGACAGAATATTCTCTCATTGGTTTATTTGCACACAAAAAAACGCATTCCTTTTGTTGAAAACAAAAAGATACTAATAGAAATAGTAATAAGAAAAGAAGAAAACAACTGTTTTTTCTAAACTTACATAAAATATGCTGATTATTTTTTATGTATAGTATAATACATATAGCCAGTAATTCTAATAACAAAAAAAAAACTAGCCAAAATAGTTTGTACAAGCACATACACCTATTTAGATAGTCCTTTATAGTTTGACCATATCATATCATTTAATGCAACAGCAACAGCAGTGTAGCAGCGAACACAACAAAAATTAGAATTAGTATGAGCCTTTTGGTCGGTCATAACAATAATCCTTTTAAGTGTAAGTAGTTTTTATACACATTACATGAATATGACCATTATGGGATTTCCTTGTCAAAAGAATTAATGGTCAGCAGTCAGAGAGAAAGAAGGAAAAAAAAGGAAAGGCAATGGGATTTTTATTACCTCTGTTCCCTCTCTTGTCCATATAGAATTTATACTCTAGCAAAAGCAAAAACAGCAGCGTAATAGTCAACTATAGACTCTCTTACTCTCTCTCTCTTTTACTCGTTGTTGTAGTTGTAGTAGTAGTAATAGTAATAGTAGTAGTAGTAGTAGTAGTGGTACTTCCCCCGCTACCAACTGATTTGACTTGAGCGTGTGAGAGCAGAGTTTTTTCACACTACATGGTTGTTTTACTACTTTTTGTGCATTGATAGAAGCTAAATTACATAGTAGCAATATTAGCGTTATTATTCGTGTAGTACATATTTGCGTACTTATTTTAGTACAAGCATAAGCAAGCCAAAGCCACTCTCGTAATAGTATGTGTGCTCTCTTCTTCGTCTCGTATCTGAAATCGGTTAGAGCTATTTATTTATTTATATTTATGCTAACGCATGATTATCAGAATTCTTCGTTTTTTTTTCTCTCTTTTCTTCTCCGTCTTGTGTTGTAAGCTCACAATATTAGTATGCCTTTGACTGACAAATGCATGCACTCGGTTTCAAACAAAGTTGTAAAACATTCACCGTCTTTTCTGAACATAATATTTTTTCGTTGAAAGGCCAAATATGTATATGTATTACGGAGAGTTTCCTTTCATTTTGTTGAGAATTCTGTTTGCATAGAAAAGAAAAAGGAGCGAAAGAATATTGATGCATAACATGAATTGAGCACTAGACTATTACATAAACAACAAATGTACGTATCTATAAACATGTACTTTGGTATAATATTTCATCATCATCATCAACCTCATCGGGAATCGTAAACATCATCAAAAGCACTCCGGCACTGGTTAAGTCACACACAGAACAACAACAACAACAACAGTGTATTGTCAGTTAAATAACAGTCATAAAATAGAAGTTTCATGGATAACCACATGCATACATGGCGTGATGAGAGAACGCATATGACATGGAAAGCATTAGTCATTCTCTCCCATTGTTATGTGTGTAACCTAGTTTTTTTCTTCGGTAGTCTCTATATTTTTTTTCTGGTTGGATGTAGTGTTCTGCTGAGTCCTAGATAAAGAAAGCTCATCTACAAAATGTTGAGTTATAAGAGAGAAATAGTCTCTATATTTTTTTCTGGTTGGATGTAGTGTTCTGCTGAGTCCTAGATAAAGAAAGCTCATCTACAAAATGTTGAGTTATAAGAGAGAAAACATGTATATGCATTTTAGATACAAAGGCATGATTTTGACGTATATGCTGCGCTGATGGTGGTGGTGGAATGGAAACACTAGTACAAGCAAGCCTGTGAAACATAATAGTAATGGGCACGCTAGTTACCGTTTGCTCTAACATACACATATATATACATTTTTTATACATGCTTTTATACATGCCTTTATATATACTTTGTTTTGAAACACACACACACAGACACACACAGCCTTCTCTTCCGAAATCTTCCGAGAAATATAATACTCCACGTTACATACCGGATAATAAGAAAAAAAATGCATATCTTTATTCAGTAAAACCTATAAGTTTGTTTGCCTATTAAGGCATAGGCGTTTAATAAGTATTAGTGACAAAGAGAAATGTGTAATGTATGTACTACTTACACTTACATACATACCATACCCACATAATCGTAACAGATTGTTTAACTGCTATATTTTATGTATATACATAGCATGCTTTGTAGCATTTTCTTTATTCTTTTAAGTGGGGTATACACCTTGAATTCGTCGTATAATATCATATTTGACATGATGTAATGTACACGATATAGTTTTTTTTAATGATTTGTAGATATATATAGGTTATATAAGTGCAAGCTTATATAATATGACTCTTAAAAATAGAGTTTTCTTGTCTTTCTCTCCCTCTGTTTGTCTCTCTCTCTCTCTCTAGGTGCGATTTTCCCGTTGTTACAGTTCCGTTTTACGACTATGTGTGCGATTTAAGGTTCGGAAATGATGTTTCAGGCACATGGGATTATTTTGAATGCGCTATGATATTATGCTGGTAGTACTCATTTTCCATCCACTATTGTACCACTTATTTCGCCTGGAATGCACAATCAATTCTTTGGGCTAGAAAAGGGAAAGGTTTGATCTAAGCGCTACATTTAAAATATGTGGAAAAGGGTTTCGTAACTATATGGCAATAAAAGTTCGCCTTACCCCTTTTCTACCGGTAGAGGAATGATTGAGCTTACAAAGCTGTCTTGCCGCTACTACAGACTCGGCCAACAAATGCTGTAAGTTATG